>JAHWFP010014203.1:0-51530 GCA_023313725.1 Lithobius niger
TATGCATTTTATGCATAAAAGCAGTTTTTGAAATACAGTCGGGTGAGAACGGGGCTCGCATCGTGGGCTATTGTCTAGTGAGGTCACATCCCTCTCGAGTCGTTTATTCGAACGGGTTATGCGTATCACTTATTACCGTCAGGCCGGAAGTACCCGATTATCATCGATTAAGCATGATTTTTGATGAGAACACGTCCCAACAAATTGTAGGCTTTGGTATTGAACAGTTTAAGATTAAATCATTTGCATATGAATGGGTCTAGGTCCTTGATCCAAAATGTTTGCCAATTATGCTTCCGTATGGAAAAGAAGTTGAAGTTGAACCGGAATTGGACTAAGTTAGTTTCACGTTTTGACTACATCGCACGGAAAATGGAGTCCTATTTATCATTCTTCTTTGGGCGAACTGATAAAAATAAATGGCGGCTACTTTGCGCTTTGTCGGTAACTGTCCTAGTATTCTACGCATATTAACAATTCGGGTAGATATGTCGAACAAACAGCAGCTCCTGCTAATCAGGTAGTCATTGTATGATCGGTGTAACAGTTGTGTAGTACCAATTCGACAAACATGTGAGTCCGGGGTAGTGCGTACTAGAAGAGTAGCTGTAGTACGGAGAGCCCCGATATTTTCCCGGTACGATGACAGATTTGGAAAGCAGTGCTAAACGTTAATAAAGCATAATTCCACATTCATTCTACGATCACTTTCAATAGAAAAATTTAAAAAATAGAGAGCTTGTCTTTCGTCTGTTAAGATAATTTTAGCTGCAGAAGCAAAGTAGAAATTGGCTGGTGATTAACGTTAATCATCTTGAATCACGTACTTTTTTACTTAACTTAAAAGCTAACATGCATTATGTTTGAATAAAAAATGCAATATACAAGATTGCTCATCCTAATTTACCGCCCCCCCCCCCCCCTCCTCAAAAAAAGAAAGCTACCAAACGAGACACTTCTTCCTCTCCTCTCAACTCTGCCAACAGTTACACACAGACAGGCATGGTTTGTTAGATTGTTTACTTATACTTTTCATCTGGCATCCGGTAGGGATGTGCGAGCCTCGAAAGTTTCGAGTCGAGTCAAGTTTCCTATCTGCTCAAACTCGACTCCATATATCTCAACCAAACTCAAATCTGGTGAAAATGCGATAACTTTGCCAATTTTTGACTGATTTTGACATACAAATATACCAAATTCATCGTCTCGATGAGAGCTTTCCGGTGGTGCACATTAAGAGCCTCTAGCTCAAACCATTTTAAAGTTACATCTTAAAAACTGTAAAACTAGTTGTAGACATTGACTCGCACAGTCCATTAAGCAGCATCTTAGACTACACTAACAAATAAAAAGACAATTGCAAAATAAGTGTGTTGACTAATTACTCGAACTCGGCTCGATACTTGATTCTTTTGTTGGTTGCATTTCTTGGCATAACAAATATCTGTATCGGAAGCCTTATAGTGGTCCGATACCGATATGGCAAAAATACCGATAAATACAGATAATACCGATACCGATATCAATATCAGTATCGGACTATCCCTAATAAATCGTAAGCCTTTCTGACTGAGGTCCACTTTTCAGAACGAGAATTTTTCTTGGGTGTGATCAATTTCCTGTTCTGTGCCGTTCGGAAATATCCATTACTCAAAAAAAGTTGCCAGATTTCATATTGTGAAAATACCAATCCGTTATTAAAACAACACAACAAAGTTCGCTTAACTTCACATCATGGCCATCATGGACTAAATGGAGTCCGTGATGTGAAGTTAAGCAAACTTTGTTGTGTTATTTTAATAATAACCATTACCTGTTTTAGCATTTACAGTTGACCTCGTCAAAAAATGGTGGCGGGCACCACTGACGGGTACCCCAGGGTTACGTGCTGGGCCCCCACCCAAAGTAACAGACTTCACTTTATTGAAAAAAACAGTGAACAGGAGTCTTTTCTGGATTTGGTTTTTGCTTCTGCTTCATAGTGTTTAAGGGGGTTTGATGACATATCTGGCTGCGACATCACGCAACATCACGCTTTGGATAAACGTCTATCGATTGCCTAAAATAATTGATAGACTAATCGAAAATTCGGCTGCAATAAATCCAGTAAGGATGTCCATAATCTATTGGTTGGCCTTCGGATAACGCCAAGTCGATTAAGGACGACTGACCTAAAGGAGCCCAAGAATTCACAACCGTGCGACTAACACCCACGTGTGCTAGCGGTCTGGGACCGTGACACTGATGTGCCCCAGTGGTCCGCGATCGCTGCCTATGCCACCACGCCAAACGCTCAGTAAGCAATTGACTAAACCGGCCCGATTTACTGGCGGTTTATTTGTCCTTTGACTCGGCGAGAACAGCGATAATGTGAATGCGACTGGCGCACAGGTATACCGCAACTACAATCCACCTAGAACAAACTAACAGGTTAGTATGAGAGCTTCTCTCATTTCTCCATTCCAGTTGCATTGTGAATCAAGGGTACTGCGCATCAAGTCAACCCATGAAATCACTGCCACAGTTCCCCCGGTGTCAGACAAAACACCACAAAACAAATCGTAAAATCTCTACGATACTTGTTTGCACACCAACTCGCAAAAACCAAACGTCATCTTTTACTGCCAATTCATACACCATGATCACGCCGACTGGAGTGATAGTTGTCGACCCCCCCCCTCCCCTTTGTTGCTGAGAGAGGTGAGGGTCTGTCTGCACAAACCCCAGTGTCCTACATTTATCGACGAGTAACTAAACAGTTTACTAATTAAATAAACCATAGCCTTGAGCCACCGACACCAGCAAGTGGCAGCTACCAGCTGTAACATCACGGTCAATCGCACATGTGGGGAAGGGTGAGGGATGTTGCCCCCCCCCTCCCACGTCCATGATGGATGGTCTGCGTCACCTTCAACGCATCGTCCAGTCACACGCTCCTATGCACCAAAAAACCTACAACACCCGGAAATTACCACGTTTCAGGTTAATACCGACCATAGCAGACACCCAGCACGACCCGGGACATTCGAAATGTACCAGAATGCACCAATGAAACCAAACGGATTGAGAAATAACAAAAATTTTTAAATTAATAAATAAATTTTAATTTTAAAAACAAATAAATGCCCTGATATACTCCACGCCCCAGATAGTCCATGCTGTTAGTGCAAAAAACATTTCAGTTCCGGGAACAAGCTGCATATTGTACACGAAAGCTGCTCACATGTTGTAGTTTACAAATCTGCCGGGAGACACTCCCGGAATTGACGACGTATAGCCGTGATGACGTCATCAAAATGGCCACCACGTGATGTACTAAATCTCTACTATCTCCGGAAATAATTGATCAATCCTATCGTGCGACCTATTGTTGGAAAGATAATTTAATTTGCTAAAAGAAATGCCTGAACAATATATGCCATAAATCTGTTAGTTTTGGTTTAATCTGAAGAAAAACATAATATGACTGCTATGCGATATACTATTTCCCAATTATCTCCGGAACTAATCGATCAATCTTTTCATGCATCCTATCGTTGGAAAGGTAATTTAATTTGCTAAAGGAAATGTCGGAACAATGTACGCCGTAAATCTATTAGTTTCTACGTAATTTGAAGGAAAGCACATTATGATGTCCTCAAAATGGTGACCATGCAATATACTAAATTTCGTGTATCTCCGAAACTAATTGATCAATCTTATCTTGCGACCTATCGTTGGAAAGACAATTTAATCTTCTAAAGGAAATGCCTGAACAATGTATCCCGAAAATAATTTAGTTTTTGTTTAATGTGAATGAAAAGATAATGTGCATGTAATTATTGCCGCTTTATATGTGGCTCTTTTCGAAACGATAAATTATTAAAGCTGTGTCGTATTGTTCACAGTGCGTCACTTGAACAGTGACCTTCACAGGCACACGGTAGTGTACAAGAAAGTCACTGTTTAATATGACATCTCGTACCTCTCTTAGTACACTTGCAAGTCTATAGAGGCTACGTTACCCCAGCAGTTTTCATCCATCCCAGAATATCAATTCAGCCGATTCTTGTTGCCTCCTCTTAAACGGCTGTCTGAACTGTCAAGTCATCACCCTGATTCTGATAACCTCATTCTGCAGATTATAATGGCCTGCGATGCTAACCTTGTTTGCGTACCTACTTTGTTTTAAGTGCGATCCGCCGATGATATCAGAATGCTGCCTGCCCTTCATGGTGTTGCAACCAAGGTTTGAACAAAGTTTTCATTCTAGGCACTACCTCCTAACTCACAACCAATCATTGAAATTACAGCCATTTCTATGTACAGCTTTGTGATGGTTGATCGGCCTTAAACTGCTGTCTGTGATGGATTGATCTTCTTCAGAATACTTATTATAATGTTCATTGTTCATGGCACGGCGAACCATGGAGGAGGAATTCACATCATATAATGGGAGCAGAATTGATGTGCATTTACCTTTCAAACCTTCATGGATGTTTTGACGGGAATGGAAGGCTACCCAAGATAACACTTTATCTTCGTGGTCAGCCTTGCTTCTGGTAGATTCTGACCAGTCCATCATTTACTCGGGTGTATCAATATTTTTTTTTGACCATTGGTAAGGGTGCATCACATGAAAATTTAGTCGTATGAGGAAGACTTGTGGAGGACTCGGGCAAGCCTATTCTGCTTTATTCTTTGATTGCCCTAGGTTGAGACTGGTTGTCACAGACATACCTTCTGGTGGGTGAAAGATGAGACATGCCTGTTCCATAGAATGAGTTCGCCGATGTACTGCAGGCTGTGTTATGTTCTATATTATCAATTGCAGCACAAGTGAATACATTACAGATAACAAAACACAGAATAAAACCAACTTTAATCACACATATAAAGTGGCAATAATTACGTAGATTTGTGTTTCTTCAAATTAAACAAAGAGACTTACGGCATACATTGTCCTTGCAGTTCTTTAGGCAAATTAAATTATACTCGCTGTACCCCCGGCGTAACATACGCCAGTCTAGCTGGTACCTGAGTGAAATACTGTACCGAGTACAATGGAATGAAAAGGGTGCTGAGTGCCCCTCTGTCTCCTTCTTCGAACTCCGGCTAACATACGCTGGTGTAGCTGATTCCCGCATGTGTAAACATGAAATGAAAACAGATTGCGAACCCTCCCCTCTTCGAGCCTCCATCCCCCCCCCCCCTCTCCCTCACATTCCCCATTGTGGCAAGATACCCACCTGCAGCCCCCTGTTTCTCTGTCCCCTCCCGTGTCCCCTGCCCTGCTACCCCGTGTATTCTCCCATTGTATTGTTTGAAACGCTACCCCCACCCCTCCTCCCCCTCTCTTGGAATCCATGGTGTTTTGTTTTCTTAAGAAAGTAAATAACTTTTTCACTGGAGGGCAACGCAGTGTTACTCAGCCAACTTTGGAACTTTTCAACTCGGTGTAAAAGTCAGCATTATTGAAGCAATAGTGTTTCATTCTAATTGTTAGAGCGCACATCCGTTCTCATTGTCGGCCGCCCGCCTTTTTTCTTTGCTACCGTAGCAAAAATAAACCCGCTCGCTCTCTTCCTGATTGTTGAAGCTTCGTTTGTTTAATCATGATCCCTCACCGCTCAGCAACACAGCGTTTCGTTTAGGCTCGATGGGTCTTTCTTGTTCCCAGCACCTTGTGCTCGTTGCTTGCTGTGCGGTGATTGAACAATGGTCAATAGTGTAGTTGGGCATTTGTTCTGGTACTGGTCCTGGTACTTGTTCATGATGTATAGTAGTTAGATGTAAGTAGAGTAGTTTGAGCACATGGTGTAACAGGCCAGTAAGCTCTAACAAATATCAATATCTCACCGCTCACTAGCGAAATATATATATATAGATTTCCAACAATAGGTCGCAGGATAAGATTGACATATTCGTTCCAGAGATACCACAGATTAATATATTGCATGGCGGTCATTTTTATGACGCTATAATGTGTTTTTCTATATATTAAAACAAAAACTAATGTATACCGTGTACGGCAAAATTGCTCCGGCATTTCTTTTAACCAATCAAATTATCTTTCCAACGATAGGTAACACCATAAGATTGATCTATTAGTTCCAGAGATACACGAGATTTAGTATATCACATGGTGGCCATTTCGAGGACGTCATAATATGTTTTCCTTCAAATTACGCAGAAACTAATAGATTTACGGCACACATTGTTCTATTTCTCTTAGCAAATTAAATTACCTTTCCAACGATAGTTCGCACGAAAAGATTGATCGATTAGTTCTGCAGATAATTGAGAATTAACATATCACACAGCAGTCATATTATGTTTTTCTTCAGATTAAACTAAAACTAATAAATTTATGGCATATATTGTTCCGGAGATAATAGACATTTAGTATGTCGCTCGGTGGCCATTTTGATGATGTCATCAAGGCTTACATCGTCACTTCCGGGAGTGTCTCCCGGTGGATTTGGAAACTACGATGTGTGTACAGCTTCCATGTGCAATATGCAGCTTGTTGCCAAAAACTGAAATGTTTTGGCACTTTTTGTTGCGAACAGCACGTACAGGCACAATCAGCACCATTCAAAATTGTAGTTGTATAATCACGATATTTTTCATTTCACTTTTTCTATAAATTCGTGTTAAAGTATTTTGGGCAACTGTCACAACCTGCAACATTCAAAATTGTAGGTGTGCCTATAATCAAGAATTTTACCATTTCCCTTTTTCTATAAATTCTTTTTAAAATATTTTGGGTAACTGACACAACCTGCAACTTTCAAAATTGTAGTTGTACCTATAATCAAGAAATTTTTCATTTTAATTTTTCTCTAATTCTTGCTAAAATACACGCCGTACCGCATTCAGTACAATTATTTTCAAATAACCATTCTCATCACACGTTCACATAGACCTGCAAAAACTTCGCATGCCACTGGCTGTCTGTAGCCCCTGCCAATGGCAGCCCGTGTCCCGAACTGCCTTAGTCCCGGACCGGACCACAGCAGTCCCGGACTGGTAGTTCGGACCGGACAGCTGCAGTCCCGGACTGGTAGTTCGGCAGACTGTCGACTCGGTGTCGAGTCTGCCGACTGTCCCAGTGACATGACGTCCGCCCGTGTCCGCAAGAGTCGTGGACTCTGGGACTGGGACTGGGACTGGGCCTGAGACTGGTGAGGACTGCCATCCACCCCTGATGACGGGAGTAGCTGTAAGTAGTCCAGGACCAACAAATCTACGCCAGAGGACCGACTAACCGCCCTAGGGTGTGACCCGGGCTAGCTATAACGGTCGTGGCCGTGTCTGTGTTACCAAATCCGACCCGTCGTTTCCTTAGGTTAGGAAACGCTGCATCAGTCACATTACCTCTACTTTTCATTACCTGTAATTACATGGCCTCGCAACCTGGACTGCCTGCGTTTGGATGTGCGTGAAACCTTTGATCCACCGGACACTGCCGGACGTGGACATCGACGGTCGCGGACACCGCCGGACACTACCGGGTCCCATGCAGTCCCCGACTCAGTTTGCCTGTCTAAACACTACACACAACGACTCCTCGCCGCAATTATCATCACCACAATTCACAAAGCACGTAAAATGGCAAGCCAACGTGCAAACCACTATAATGAAACACGGCAATGTTAAAAACATAGACGAACATGGTTACGTTTGACGATAAACATCGACAATGGGCGCCGTTTACGCCCAACTTCCTTTGTCCCATTCTGCCGATCCCAGAATCACCAGTTCTTGGCAAAACTGGCACCCTAGATCTTCCAACACACTACACAATATCCGAAAAGACGGCAATCCTTCAGATCTAGTCTTCTTTCGAATAGCCTTCCATCTTTTCCGAACCAGGAACAACGATTACAATCCGCCATTTTAGGCCTATTCAGCTGAGCGAAAAACGATGCGACGTTACTCGTCACGTCCCAAACAAACTGTGACAAGTAGGGGGAAAGCGGCGCCGCCTAACGGCGGTCATGCGCCCCAGGGAGCGCCCACTGCAAGGGCCCGGAGTGCGTTTAAATTAAAGGTTGGGACGAAAGGTTTTTCCAAACTTGGAAAGCATAAATAAAATACAGGTAAGTATTTTAGGATAGTAGTAAAAACAACAATGCTGTGCCAAAGACGAGTTTTCTTTTAGTACTTAAATATTTAAATCACATTTACTGTTTTAAATGTGTCATATTGGCTACTTCCTGTAAGTTCTATTTCCTGAACGTCCTCCCAACCTGAAATATACCACTTTTCTGCCACTTAGAGAATGAAAGCGAATAGCAGTCACATTACAAGAAGGCACGTAGAGTCTGGATCCTGTTAGTCCTTTGTTACGAGAGTTTATCTACTGATGGAGCAGGTTACCATTTCTAGTAAATCACCAATTTTTCTTCATTCATGATTTTTAAAGGCACATAACTCCCTCCGGTACATTTTAACAGTTTTCTTCGATACATTACCGGAAATAGTTTTATATGAATAAATTTACCTTTTATTTGATGGTCTAACGGTACGATCCCGATGACAGTTGTGGTGCGTGTACGCTAGTAAGCTCCTTTTTAACCAATCGGTCCGAAGAGTCTCTCACTCGCGCCATAAAGCTTCTAGGACTACTTCGAGGGTGACGTCACGCGATGTTGACAGCGCCTAGTCTCTGACGTAGAGACTCTTCGTGCATTTCAAGTCACGTGACTTGCCGCTTCTGAATGAAAGCCAAGTGAGATAGTAGCTGCCTTCCTCGAGGCACGCAACTTCAATCCCAGTTTACCTTGTTCTGAGATTATCAGGAGTTGAACAAGTGATGAACGCATTTATCTATTCCACCACGTAGATTTGCCACAGAGCAAAACGAGAATTGGATCGACAATTAGGTTTTTTATTGCTTGGGAAAAATCCAATACCTGTCAATTTTTGCATTGATTGTCTCGATACAGCTGTTGGACCTTGAGATTACAAAAGTGTTGTAGTTGGCAGCTCTATGAGCTTACCACCTTTTTGTCTCAAGCAATCATTCTGGACGGTTGCTTTTCCCTGCTGCCTCTTCTGGACCCTTCCGTGTTGCCGCCACATATATGCCGCCGTCAGACATAGCTGCGGGCCCAACTTTTGCTTGGCTGAATGGCTAATGTTTTCGTTTGGACCGCATGCCATTCTCCACGCTCTAGACATCGTGGCTCCTTTCCCGTCGCCTCCCGGGACTGACCCACCACCACTTTCTGCATTCGAAAAAAAAACCTCCGTGGGATGGGAACCTTATTCTTTCGTCACCATCACTGAAGACGTGGCTCCTTTCCCGTTGGGTCCCACAATCATCCACAATGATCCACAATCATCTTTGGACCGTTTGCTCTGACAAAGTTCAATCCTCTCGCTAGGCCCCCGCCTGTGTTTCGACCATGATACCCGTCTCGAAGACAAGATCGTCGAGGGCCTTGTGGCAGGCTGCCCATAGGCTTTCATTTTGACCACCCTTCCCGTTAAAGAAGACATCGTGGCTCCCTTCCCGGGTCTGATCCACAACCTGCACGCCGTGTTGGCCAAATGTTTTCATTTCGATCACACACCCACCCCGTCGACGAAGACATAATGGTTCCTTTCCCGTGGTTTCCCGGGTCCGATCCACCACCCACACCAGAAGGATCGTCACAGAATCGCCAACATGTGGGCCAATGCTTTCGCCTCGACCACTCGCCGACGCGTTACACAAGCCACTGGACACAAGCTGATTCAATTTGGACAGGCTTTGTGTCACCTTGCCAACCGGCACCGACAGGATCGTCGGGGCTCTCATGCGTGCTAGCCAACTGCTTTCGTTTTGCCACAAACTCATCTCGTCGGTGAAGACATCGTGGCTCCTTTCCCGTTGATTCCCGGCTCTGATTCACCACCGAACACAAGCCAAATCAATTGGTGATAGGATTGTGCCACCTCGCTTCAATACGGTGACGCTGTCACGGACACCAGTCTCGTCAATTGGGATGCCTCGACTACCTTCTTTGTCCCGACTTGAAAAAGACGCCCCCCCCCCCCTCTCACCGACCGGGCTCAAGCTCGCCTCGCCATTATAAAGGAGGCCTCCGTTGGAACCCGGAACCGCAGTTGCTCTTTTCCAAACAAATGCGTTCCCAGTCGCTTCTCGCAGCTAACGCCACCCTGCGTTCATCATCGGCACTGCCATCAGTGTTCACGTCCGCCGCATCCAAGACCGCTCTTATCCAGATGCCTTTTGGACCGATGCCTCCCTGACACCGACATTGCGTCGTTAACTCCTCACCCAACTTGGAACCCTCGTGAACGGCGCCTTCATCTCATCCAACTCGTCGCAACCAAGGTTTGTCTAAACTTCGAGTTGAGGCAGCAGCCTCCAATTAGACTTCTTGTCTCATTTTTGGCTTTGACCCACGTTTGAGTGATGTTCAAGACGAAAACCCGTTTTCATCTCTTGCAACCTGTCGAAGTTCCAAGAAAGATGTCGTTTTTCCACAACTGCAGCTTTCGCAACCGTTACCGACCCCACGTCTCAAGCAAAAATCCACGACTGGAAAGCATGTCCCTGCCGAATAAACCTTGTGCTTTCCCCCGAGTTCCTGACTCGACCTCACTAACCGAAAGGTAAGCTTCGGTTGTGTGCCCTTCTAACGTCTACAAACGCCGCCGCCCACCGCCGTAAAAGAGGGATCCACTCCTGCCGAAGACAACATGGCTCCTTTCCCGTGGGTTCTCGGACTGTTCCGCCATCCAGATTCCGCCGGCCTATCAACCACCGCCCCAGGCGAAAACAACGCGTCCCTCTTCCCGTGGGCCCCCGATTTTGTTCCACCATCCGAAAGCACGGCTTCGGTTTTTTCCCTTCGCATCAACCACTGTCGCACAGGTTCTCGGTTCGACCAACGACCACTGCACAAACCGAAAACACCACGGCTCTTTCCTCGTGGGTTCCCGGGTCTGCTCCACCATCCCCGAAAGTCGGATTTCGGTCTTGAACTCAACAGACTCTGCTACTCGTCCGCCATCTTTTTTCGACATCACTACACATCCGAAGACACCTGACCCATTCCCCCGTGGGTTCACGGGTCACTTCCACGATTCGAAAGCTCGAGCTTGGTTGTGGAACTCTCCAGACGTCGACTACCTCCACCACCGAAGATGCCGTGGCCCCATCCCACACTCTTCGAGTGAGTTTAACCACCTTCCGAAAGCTTGGCTTCGGTTGTAAAATCCATACGATGAATAATTTTCCGGCCGCCACATTCAAGCACGGCCGGTGACAAAGACCATGTGGCTCAACTCCCAGTCAAGATCCACCATCCGAAAGGACAGCTCCCAATAAAGTTGGCAATCTCCCTTCATTGACGATCCAGCTTTCGTCCCGTCAGCCCTCCCACCGTCGCCACTAGCGGTTTCCGGACTCTCCAAGCCTCCTACATAACTCCATGAAACGAAGGCCCTGTCCGCTGATTGGTCATCCACCACCTTTGGCTCTTCCCCTCCAATTTCCGGCAGGACTAACCCAATGGAACCAGCAATCTACAAGGAACCTTTTTCCCTGGTGATTTTCACTTCTACCCTTCAAGGAATCAAATCCCGTTTTCGCCGAAGCCACACAATGAAATCCCCCCGCCCTCCTAAAAAAAAACACCACCGTTAAATAAACAAACGGAGCCATTTGACTCGTCTCATCAGCTATGATACATTCACGCATCAGCCTTCATACTATACCCCTCAGCCGCCGCCGGTAGCCGGTGTGCTGCATTTTTATGAGTCAGCCGAATATTTTTCGGCGGCCGCCTGGCCTAGCCGCCGAAAAAAACGCGGCTAGAGCCAAATACTTTGAAGTTTTAATGCATCAAAATGAAACGAAACGGTTAAGAAGACAGTTGTAACTTGACTCAACGGTAAGACGCTCTCGTCCGCCTTATTTTTCATAGTTTGAATCCATATTTCCTTGCCAGAAACTTATGCGTGCCGTGTATTTGTTTAGTCATTAGCATGCATGGTTACTTTCAGCTTAGTGGTGATGCTGCTCTGATTTTTAAATTGAGGGTTCTTCGCGAATTTTTCTTTTTTTCATTTGTGATTCATCCGAAAATCCATTAGGCCTATTCCCCTCCACCCCCTCCCCTTTCGTCATTTTCGGGTGCAGTGAGTTTCGTTGTTGATATTCTTTGCTTCATTTCGATTGAATTAGCCGAAAATTAGCCGTCAGCCGGCCGAATTTATGGTTGGCCGGTGGTGGCCATAAAATTTGTGGCTAGCCACAATTTAGCCGAAATTTCTGTTAAGCCGGCTGAAAATGACAAAATAATGCGGCTGAGGGGTATACTTCATACGGAACATTGAATTCAACTCTTCTAACCCCTTTAATTTTCAAAAAAGGGGAAGCCTGAAGAAACCACCGCAACCCTTGGTACTGAACACCTGACAACAGTCAAGAGTCCGTTAACTCACGGAACAGCGGAAGCCAGCCTCGGAACCCCCAGGGAACTCGCTCATGAGGTGCCCGCCACCAACTTTGACGAGGTCAACCTGTCAATGCAAAAATTGACAGGTATTGGATTTTTCCCAAGCAATAAGAAACGGTAATTTGCCGGGCCCCCCCATGAAGGCCTGCTAAAATTTGTTTGATCTGGGGGTGGGGGGGGGGTAATACAAAACCTTCAGGCCCACCCTGCCTCTCCTCTTGAGTCACCTTATGGACAATTGAGGGAGACAAAAAGGTAGCGAGCTCATAGAGCTGCCATTCTTATGAGGCGGCCCGCGCATGCGTGGGATGGGATTTCCGGGCTGGCTGGCTACAAGACTTTGTAATCTTAAGGTCCAACAGCAGCATCGAGACAATCAATACAAAAATTGACAGCTGTTGTATTTTTCCTCCCGCAAAAGAAACAAATTTTAGCAGGCATCCATGGGGGCCGGCAAATTATAGTTTATCCTATGTTTACCTCAAGAAACTAAGAAAGAAGGGGTAGGGCAGGGGTGTAAGGATCCTGACACGGTGATGGACGAAACCAAAGGTGGAGAAGAAATTAAATTGCGGATTGAGTTTCAGACGTAAATTGTCGTATCAGACATAAGGTCTAAGGGAAAAACGTTTAGCTGCAGTACCAATTAAATTACAACTAGGGTCGATCGGGAAAAGCTTTTTTTTTTGATGGTACACTTAAAACAGACCCAATTTTATATGCCTTTTATTTAAGCTGTTTCTGTAGAATAACGTCGTGATGCTCGCATAAATACTAAAAACTGAAGTCACAAATTAGGTTGCACGGAAAAAAATACCAGTCAGTAGGAAAAAATGAGATCGGTTGCAGGAGGGTAGTAAAATTCCCAAGAGGAGGGGGGGGCACCCCCCCTCCCCCAGTGATACATAATGACCAGTCCATAAGCATGCCTCCATGAAATCGCTAATAAATTAATACACGTAACATAGTCGGCAATGATAGGACATAAATTTCTACATCAACACAAAATTAAGACTACAGATTCTCTTATTTGCTCAACTTAGTTCAAATAGACCTAACGTGTGGGTATTTTACCACAGCAACAGACAGGAGACGTTGATGACCATACTGCCAGTGTTTGTTTACCTTTTTAGCATCCGTGTGATGCGTCACATGGCGCGGCCCAGAAATGAGTATGATCTAGCGTTGGATGTGTCGTCATGTTTGCTTCAGAAAGCAATGTGTCGTGTGAACTATATTGCAGCGCAGTTGAAGTATGAGTAAAGCGGCCAGTACGGAGTGATTTATGTGCCTTTAATGGTTCGACTGCTCACCCACATTACCAAGTCGCTTATTGTCAATGGCAAAAAATACTAAACTTAATATTAGTTTTTATTGCTTAATACGAAAATATACACTACCTATTTTATTAAATAGCAGTTCCCCCCATTTGAGCTTTTATTCCCCTAGTAGAAAGTTGTCTTCCCTGCCAGGCTCGTAATAATGTGATTGTCTGGAAATGGTTCCGTCTATAAATACGAAGCACAGTCACATATCATCTTTTCTCCAATCCTGGTTCCATAACCTAGTTCCCAGAACTTAGTTCCATAGAAGGGAGGCTGGGCGGGATGTCGGTAATGTATATTTTCGTATTAGGCAATAAAAACTAAAATTAACCAGGTGCAGGCCCTGAAATTTTAGTCTTTTTATAGCCGACGAAAATTTACATTACCTATTTTATTAAATAGTAGACTTCGTTATCTAGGATGAGGGCTAGGTTCGAGTCTCCCGCCTTACGAGCCGGCGACCCCAAGGAACAAGTCCCGGTGAAGACAACTTTAGTACTCTAGCCCAGCCACAGGAGGAGTAAGATAAGGAGTGGCCGATGAATGCGAAAACAGTAACAGGCGAGTTTACTAAGGAGCTTTACGCCTAGGGGTTGCAAGGTAGCGAACTAATACTTGAAAGGTGAAGCTCCGTCTACCTTTGGTGGGAAGTGATCAGCAGTTGCTTGAAGGTTGAAGTCCAACAAAGGCTAGTCCTAAAAACGGAGGCGGAGCTGGTCCCACATCTGTAGGTCTTGACGGATCGTGCATTGTTAACTATGGATAATCCGAAGTGCGAAGCATGATGATGTGGAGCAGTGATTAAGGCGTCTAAACAAAGTCGAAGAAGGACGGAGCACACAGAAAATGGTTTCAAATACGGTGATACAGGGACAAAGTCTTGAATTGTCGAAAGGCATGAGAGGTTGAAGTATCCAATTTGTCAAGTGAAAAGAGGATCGAAACGAGCATACGAGGTGCGGAGCATGGAAGCGGAGTAGGAGCAGAGGTTGGTGAGGAACGTAGTCCAAGGCTCAGTTGTAGTGGCAGTAGGGCGTCAGAGCAGGCCCCTCGCAGTGTAAAATATATCGAAATGGTGAAGAGGAGAGGTTTTTTATGGCAAAACACGAAACGCCATGGCAACCCCTTTGGCCTTACTGCAGCAGAGAGAGCAAGACAGCTCTTGGGTAGAGACGTCGGAGTGGGATCGTTGTAAATGCTAGAGCATTACGAAGCCGTTGTGTGTGTGAGTGTGCACAATAGAATGCTCTCCAAGGTGGAGAGGACGGAGACGTACGAGAGTTTTGCTTTAAGTAGAGAGTAGTTGATGCGGCGCGACCGTTGGCGACGATTGAGGTGCTAGAGTTCGTTCGAAAGAGCTTCGTTGGTTACAAGAAGTTGGTTGTTAAACTCTCGGATGGCCTGGACGGAGGCTTCTGTTTCCTGAAGTTCTGGGAGCTCTGCATCGGTGGCGCACAAGGAGTAAAGTTCCTCAGAAAAGTCTTCGGCAATGGCCAAAACGAACCGGATGTTAAAATCCACATTCCCCAAATCCTTCAGACTCAGGTCTTCCATTAGAGCTGCTCTCAAGATGGAAGCTGAAGGGAAGGCTGAAGAAATGGAGGGTGGCAGCGTAACTACCGATAATGTTTGACCGGCAAGCCGAGGGAGTGGAGAACCTTGCAGAGGTGGAGCAGGAACAACCCGAGAGGAAACAGCGGTACTGGAGGAAAGTGCTGGACGTTGAATATGATGCACAGGACAAGGTTTCATTGGGAATTGTGGCGGAGCGAATGGAGTAAGTGCAACCTTAATGCGTGCTTTGGCCGGGGTTGGCGGAGCGGAGTGTTGCACAGGCAGAGCGGACGTGGGGGATCAAGATGTTCCGGCCAGGGCAAGAAGCGGATCGGAGGATAAGGTAGTGTGGCGTCGCCGCGTCATAGGAGGAGAGCCAGAAGAGGATCTGGGGGGTGAGGATGGCCGAGACGGTCGTTTTGTAGCCTTCTTGTCAGTCTTTAACACAGGAAGAGGATTGGCTTTACGGTGGGTTTCAATTGATCCAGCAAGGCGGATCAAAACAGTTTGGTTACAGTAGGAAGCAGATAAGAGGACGCAGGAGCGTGATGTTCTTGCAGTTTGGACAGTGGAAGGGAAGATGGAGAAGATGATTGGAGTAGTTGTTTGGCGGTTGACTGATCGTCCTTCGGGGCGGAAGGAGCCAAGGCTGATTTTGTGGCGGCTTTCTGGCGCTCCCGTCGAACGGCGCGCTGTCGGGATTGCAGTTGCTTATTTCAGATTACTGGCCATTTGGAGGTCGAGAAGTTGACGCATCAAGGACAACGCTTGGAGACTCAATTACACTCCCGGTGGTACTGGCAGCAAGAGTGAGGATCGAACTTCGTTGTCTTGCCTTTAAACCCAATACAGCTACAAGGTTCGGGAAGTGGAGGACAGATGAAGGCGTGGTGGATTGAAGATGCAGACAGAGCCCCGGGGTATTGCTAAGAGGAAAAACAGTTACCTTTTGGGATGGAGGATACTTGAATTGAGGGCGCCAAGTGGTGGAAGTGTGGGCGTACGAAGTTGCGGCGCATGATCCCTCTCTTCGGGAGAGTGAGAAGGTGCCCCCCCCCCCTTCCACTTGTTATACATCAGTGGTCCTTCAATTTGACAGTGGACAGGCGTGAACGGAAGGGAAAAACAAGGTCGTTGGGCAAGGTCTGGTCGAACGTGAGAGACGGAGAGGAAAACGGAGCGTCAAGGCAGCTTTTAACGGTGGAGACCTAAAGATGAAGGAACAATGTTGCAGTGCCAGACCTTGTACAGTAAAACCTCAGTTATCCAAACCCCAATTATCCGAACACCCTGATAATCCGTACCAAGAAAACCGGCAAACTCCGGGTAGACGTAAAGAAAATATCAATACTTGCTGAACCCAGGCAATCTTGGAATGCTAACAGCCACTGGTTGTTCTTTCACAGTATTTTTTACCAACTCTGAAATCTTTTTTTTTATATTTTTATTACCGTGCAAGTAAAGTTGTTATATGGCCTCAAATATAGGCGATCGCCGATAGCGCTCCCGCAATCTGTCACAATCCGCCATCGTTGTGTCCTAGCCGGCCATTCACAAAGAACTCGCTCACGCTAATTTCAATGAGGCGACCTTGACTCGCTTCGCGTGACGTAACATTATGACTGGCCCCAATGTCACGTGCCACAAATGAACCAATAGGAGCGCGCGAGTCGCGATACTACAGAACGCGCCAACGGTTTTTGAAACGGAGCAGTTCATTGGAGGAAAAGGCAGTGACGTTGCTGGCTGCAGGCAAGGGGATTTCCCCGGGATTCCCAGATTGCAAACTCGACAAGATAGCGGCCGAACGATGCTTGTTTAATGAATTGGCTTCCGTTCGCTTGAACCAAGCGCTATTTTCATCACACAGAAGCAATTTCATGTTAGTTTTGACTTGTAACAATACTAATTAAGGTTTAAATATATATTATGATTAGGCCTACTGCAAGAATTACTGCCTGCATAGAATGATTTATACCAACTCAACGTTGATAGTTCATAGGGATTTTATTTTTATTTTTTATTTACAGTACAGTACCATTTTAGTTTAATCGATTAATGCGCAAAATTATTAGCAAAATCGTTTAATCGCAATCAATGATTTAACTGAATGGCAATCTTAAAAATATGAATAAAAGGTTGTTGCGTAGCAAGGGAGGGGCGGGGACATCTCAGTAACCATAGGACGACTGCCGGTAGGATTCGACTCCCCTTCAACACGGATTCTGTCTGCTCCGCAAAGGGATCCATCCGCATCGCTACCCACTGCGCATCTCACTGCGTAGTCTCCATTGTTAAAACCGCGGATGGTGCGATCTGACTCATCTTTCTTCTGTAACCACCGTCATAGACGATCACTGTTCGACTCACTCCGACCTACGCTCCGCTGCGGTTTGCGCTTATCTCCAATCTACCCTCCGCCATGCCAGAACAAAGGGGACACCGAAGGGCAGTCCACCCCCTCCTCTCCTCCGTTCGTCTTGCTATTGAAGGCGGTCTCGAAGAGGGCGGATCACACTGACCTGTGGAACAGGAGTTTGGCCAGAGAGGCGCGCAGGTGCCTAATGAGAGAGACGAAGCCGGCAATAGGGATCGCTAATCAGCCGATTCTGGCGGATCGGGATCGAGATGATGTCATCGCTTGAACGTCCTGGATGTGCACTCGAGTATGGATCACAGTCGATGGACGACGGAGCTGTAGCGGAGCGAGAATAGGGCCCAGCAAGGTCTGCAATTGCAAGGATCACAGGCGAGTCTATTTCTTGTGCGGAGCGAAGGATGACAGCGGTTCGTGAAGTGGAGCGGGGTAGGCTCAAGGACAACTACGTGCGGCGATTGCCTTAGGAGAAAAGATTATGATATACGACTGCACTCCGTATTTATAGACGGAATCACTTTCGGACATGCGCAGTATTACGAGCCGGGCAGGGAAGAAAGGGAATACGTGCTCAAATTGGGGGAACTGCTATTTAATAAAAAAGGTAATGTATCTTTTCGTCGGCTATAAAAATAAATAAATATACATTTAAACTCCCCATTACCACCTTGCGTTGAAAAAAATTTCAAAATTATTTTTCAAATTCAAAAAGCACTGTGTGATTTTGGCAAATTTATCTGCTTTTCACGATGTTCACAAGAATATTATTATTCCACAAGGTTTTTGAAAATCACGGAATCACCAAAAATGAGTTTTTAGTTCTACATATACTATAGGAGGATAATCCATATGATCACTCCAAATGCGTACGCCCAGTAGACTACCAACATGTGGCCGTAACTTGCACCTTGAATGTACTGTTCAACTGCAAACATTGATTCTTGTCGAGCCTTAGAGACCCTTAGAGAAAATTTAGGCTCCAAAACACAGCACAATGCTCGTTGTACAACTCCAGTGACAATGCTATAACAACATCGCTACAAATACATACAAAATGTAAACCAAAATGTAATACTCACAGATTTCTTTTTGTTTTCTTTCTTTTTTTCCCTCTTGTATCGTGCAGATTCAAATTCTTCGCATTCTGGAAGGAATGATGATGGGTCAATGAATTCAGTTTACTCACTTAGGCTCGGCCAATACCACTTTTTTACAGAACCAATCCCAAGCTATACTTGATAATTATACCAGAGAATTTGTTCTCAAAGATCACGTAACTTTGCATATTTAAATATTATAATGGAACAATTACGTCATATATGCTCCCTTCCTACCTCACTCCCTCGAGCACACTAAGCATTTTCCTATCGTAACTAGTAACACTGCCGGGAAGTAGGAGAGAGTTAAAAGTTAACAATTAAGGCTCGGCCGATACCAACTTTGACTGATCTGATCCGATACCAATACGGTCCGATGCTACATCACTGATACTGATGCTGATACTTCAATGCAATACTTCCAGCAAAGTTAATGTTTCTTCCATATTAAATTTTAGAAAAAATTTCTAATCTCAAAGCTCTATGAGCAAGCATCTTGCAGTAAAGTGTCAGGGGTAGAAATATTCGGATGCACAGGGGCAAATTGCACCCAAAAATCACACTTTGCACTCCAGAAGCAACACTTGGGAGTGCAAAATTGCACACCAAAGTTGAATTTTTCATAACTTTTGAACTGCACAAGCTACAGACTTGCGGTTTGCGGCATTTTAAACAGCTTGGAATTAGATTTCCTATGACACCATTCCTTCCAAAGAAGTTAAACTCCATTTTTCACTACCTTTCGTTAAAGTGTGTGTAGAGGTTTTTCAGTTGAATAGCGAAGTTAAGTCAGTTTTAAGCAAACCGCAGGAAAACAGCACATATTATTGAAATGCTGAATGTTAGAATTTTCAGTGGCTATAAAATAGGAGACCAGTGTTGGTTTGCATTTTGGTTTTGCACTCCCAAAACTGTTTTTCACCCCAGTAACAAATTTGGGGTGCAAATTTGCACCCGAATCAAGATTTGGAAATTTGACCCCTGAAGTGTGTTTTTTGGAACCTGTTTTTGTTAAACAAATGTGAGAACCACAGAAGCTATCGCTCTGAAATTAGCAACATGGGAAAGCTCTCGAAAAACGGTTAAAATGGTGTATTGGAACATCAAATGCGGAAAATTTTTGGCGAAGATATCACAAAAACCGACATTTGACCAAAACAGTAGCCGATACCGCTAGTACTGTATCGGTACAGATACCAATGCTAATATCGGTGTCGGCCGATCTTTATAACAATCCTTCGTCGGATTTTACTCTAGAGAAACTAAATTCTCCTGCCCGAACAAGTTCTCTGGTAGAATCATCATTTCTACCAGAGAACTCATCCTCGCAGGTGAACCGAAGTTCTCAAGAGTAAAATCTGACGAAACTATTATAATTGGGACATCCCCTTTTTTTTCTCTCCTCACTACACACGAAGGCAACAGCATCACATTGCTCATTTATTGCCAAGGCAAAGCAGAATTTGAACTTGCTTTTTAACCTGACCAAAGGGAGAGCTGGTTAAGCCGAACCAATATCAGATTTAGGCCTTAGTTTACCACCATCTTAGTAGACATACTTTTTCTGCGTTCTCGCAAATTTTGCCTTACCAACGACCGTAATGCCTTCCTCCCGGTAGTAAACTCCAACTGTTTTGTGTCTTCACAATTCGTCATCCAGACAGAGTGCACTTAAATAACGAAAAACACTTTACCACAATCTTGGATGCACAAAGCCACAGTAAACACCGTTTTTGGGTGTTATTGACATTGTTCATTGACGGAAAATACCCAAAACACATAATTTCGCCCTACCAGTCCGGGCTCAACTTGTTTTTACAATATCGTAATTATGAACCTCTGTTTTTATGCAGTTTGTTCATCTAAATGTCTAGACTCAAAAATGTTTGACTGCTTCCGCTTGTGGAGCCAACGGCCGCCTCGCTCCCATCGTGAACCTCACTGCTATGGCACTCTATCAATGTCGTTTGCGGCAGTCTTTGACCTGGATCAGAGGGAAGGTCAGCAGGCCTCCCTAGGTTATCGTTTAGCGCTGACCAGAAGGGTAAATTTATGTTTTTAGACATGCTCCTCTCCATTTGTACGCCGAGTTTGTTCGAACAGAAGGAAGGACCAAATACTGTGCTTCCCCACAAGCGATGCGGTCGTTCTAGCATCCCATATGACAGCCTGAGTTGAACAAGCAGACCCAGGAATAAGAGTCCATCTGCCTGGTTGCACCTTCCACGATCGTAATGTAATAAGATAGTCACAGACTTCCATGAGGCAGCGGCTAGGATGACACCCATGGGGCCCCATCAGTAGACGCCCAGGATGTCGAAAAGCCCTCATGTTAATTGCCACGATACGAATAAATGCTGGTGTGCAAGACAGATACATCTTTGCAGGTCCTTTTAATCACTTAGATCCCGCTTGAAGAGTTCCTGGAGACAACTAGAAGCAAGACTCTGATCAGGGAGGAAACGTCCTAACATCTTCTGAAAGGTGGGCTAGACCAGGCTCGGACTGGCCATAGTGTATTGTGCCAATGGCACAGGCGCCCATTGGCTATCATACTTTCCGCGCCCCTTTGGTACTGTATTTTTTCTCCTCCCCGCTAAGAAAAGAGAATGGTTTTGGATTCCCTGTCCACTGATAACCTTTCCTTACAGGCACAAATTCACTTCTCTCTTCTCCCTCCCTTTAACAAAGTTTTTAACGCATTTTTTACCCCCCCCCCCCCCGCGCCAAAATTTCCAAAAATAGCATTACTTGAAATATAAAATGTGTGTTGAAGAATGCACTAAAGCCAGAAATGATAACAGAATATGAAAATGAGCAAAGCTTCTGGAGCGCTTCCCACAACCCCTAGACGGTTGAGGTACCATAACTTCATCAAAGTTTCCTGTAAACTGTGTGGCACCCTTCCCTAAATGACACAGGCACCCTTTCCTACTCATTCCGACTCTGGGCTGGACGTTGTCTTGAAAGAAGCGTCGTGCTCGAACATGGCACTGCAATCAGCGCAAATTCATCCACTGCGTTCAGACCCAATGCAGTAATACTGACTGGCACGAAGCTATAATGAGGCTCGAGTACAAGCTTAAAGAACCAACTCAGCAACATCGTAATCACAGAATGAATCTTCACCAAGCGCAGGTGTCCAGGAGCAGTAGGCCAACAAGCAGTAGGCTCGGCTCAACCCAAATTAAAATTTGTCTACTAGCACACCACTAGTTCAGACTATAGTTGAAACTCTGTAGCACACGCTTTTTCATAGTCCACATTCCACGGCATTTACTCACCTTCTAGTTTTGTGATGCCATTTCTGCGATACCTGATCAGTTCTTTCACCCTAGCCTTTAGCTCTCTCTCTTCTGGAAAAAAAATGATGTAAATGTAATACATCATACTCTCAATAAAATGATTCTCACAAGAAACGTCAAAATACCAGTATTACCTGGTTGATTTTGGTTTCCATTGCCTGTTGAAAAAATACATTACCTTTTTTAATAGCATTCTCCTTCTCAATGCTGTTCACACTAGAAAAAACAAACGAAGATGTCCTTCCGGTTCGCTACCTACTGCGCAGGTCAACTGCACAGCCTCCTTCATATATAAGTCGAAGCGGAGCGGTAATGCTCACCTTTTGGACACCTCTATCATTCCCAAATGGCGACTCGAGGGGAGGAGGGCGGGAGCAAGGTAATGTATTTTTTCAACAGGCAATAGAAACCAAAATCAACCAGGTAATACTGGTATTTTGACGTTTCTAGTTGCCTTGAAAAAAATCTATTAGCTTGTTTAATAGTCTTCCCATAGACTTCGACAAGGCGGCGAGGCGCCATTTGACAGGAGTCTCCTCAGGCAGCGACCGGTTCCCTTCACAGAATAGCGACGCGTGTTTAAGGGGTTAAAGCATGCGACAGGCGGCAATGAATGGCCCGAGGTGGTAGAGACCTTCGGCTCGATGAGACATGTCACGGAGGTAGTGGGACGTGAAGACAGTAGGATGTCTCCAGGAGGCAGCGTCCATAATTTCGGTGATAGGAATGTTGCTGTAGTGGGTCCAGGAGGCAGATATTGCTCGAAGTTCGTGGGCTGTCACTCTGATGCCTTCTGTGGCGCAGTTGATGTCAAGCGCTTCATAGGCTTGGACGATGACGCTCTTGAGCCAGGTGGCAATCATTCGTGTGGAAGTATTTCCAACTTTGTTACTGAACGGAAGAAAAAGCTGGGTGCGTCCTCTTCGAATGGGTTTGGATGCCGTAAGGTAAAAGCGGATAGCACGTTCGTCGTCTCCTAGGATGTTGGAGTGGGATGGAATGATAAAGGGATGAGTACGTTCAGTGGGTTTCTGAGTTTTCGCACGAAAGGACGGACGAGGGGTGAGAGTGACACCTTTGTAATCCAGAAGGAAAAAAGAACATTTTGCCGGCCCCCAGTCAGGCCGGTTAAAAATGGTTTCTTTTTGCCTAAAACATACTAACCTGATAATTTTAGCATTACATTCCTCGAATGTGATTGTTCCCCCTGGAGGTTTCTTCCGGTGCTCGGACGCCTGCTTGCATGCCCCTACCGCGCATGCGCGTGGCAGTCCTCCTTTATAAAAGCGACAGCGTGCACGCTATCGGCATTCATTTTACTCTCAATATGTCAGGCGGTGACTCGAGAGGGGAGGCAGGGCAGGAATTTAGGTTAGTATGTTTTAGGCAAAAAGAAACCATTTTTAGCCGGCCTGACTGGGGGCCGGCAAAATGTTCTTTCTTTATTGCCAAAACATACTAACCTGATAATTTTAGCATCATCAGTTGACCTAGTCACGTTTGGTGGCGGCTGATGGGTCAGGATGCCGATGGAACGGTGATCCGGCAAGAAGGAGGAGGGCCGTGTGATCATGAATGCAAAGTGGGCGTAATGCAGCGTAGCCGGAGGTTACCTGGTGTAGCAACCTTTACCAATGTCGGTCGCCACTCGCCGGCGACTTGGTTTTTAGAGCTACTCGCCAAAATGGCGACTGATTAACAAACCCTAATGCTGAAATTGTCATATCTCGGGAACCGTATTAGCTAGAAACAAGCGGTTTGCGGCGTTGCGTGCAGAATTACAAGGGCTCTCCAACCAAGTGTGCAACAATGTCGCTAGCCACTTTAGTTGATTGGAGAGTTAGATTAATGCAAACAATATTTAAGCATTAAGTAGTAGCACACCTGCTAAAATTGTTTCTACATGGCGAGGAGGTAATGGACAATGGCGAGTGCATTTTAATGTCTACCGGCCAAATGGCGAGTGCCACACAATTCACATTCGTGAAGGTTGTGGTGTAGACAGGTCACCTAGGTGCCAGGGCAACCGTCTTCGGAGTTCCTTGGTGAGCGGACCTTCATCCAGTGCAGAGCGGCATCATAATCGTAAGGCGGACGAGAGGCGTGGAGCGGGGGGAGACGTGGAGCGGGTAGAGAGTTCCCAGCTTAACAAGCTTTCATCCTGGGACAATACGGCACTGCAACCGTGAGGCGGACGAAAGACGTGGAGGTTGGGAGAGTGGCGGCGACGTCGTAGTCGAGAAACGTCAGGGTGGCGTCGGGATGAACTGGTGGCCCGGAGGGTTGCAGGGAGGGATCCGAGGACAAGTTCATTGGTGACAACACAATCTGGTGATCCAGAAGAGATCGGAAGACAAGCAGTCGGGGAAGGTCAGATGTAGGGCCCCCTATGGGGATACAACAGAGAATATGCGGACAAAAGACACTTGAGGCTTGGCTGGCATCGGGGTTCCGTGATGACGTACACGTAGCGGAGGGCCAAAGAGCGAGCTGGGGCAAAGCATGGGCGTCAACGAGGCGGACGAAAGATGGCGGAGGAACCGTAGGCACGGGTCGTCCATTGGGATCCAGTTCACGGTTGCTGCCTTGGCTGGCATGAAAAAAACTGTGGAGCTCCAAATACGTCGACGGGAGAGGCGAGGGGCCTGAGCAACAACCCCAACTTGACGGCGACGTCCCAGCTATGGGCAGACCGGAGGCGGGCCGAAGAGTGGAACGTACAGTAGCTACGGCATCAGTGGGGCGGGCGAAAGACGGCGAGCCGGAGGCGGAGCCAACGATGGGCGGTTCAGTCCATTATTGCAACCATGGCAGTCATGGAAACGAGGAGCTTCAATGTCATGGCGGGAGACGAGAGGCTGGAGCAACAATCCCGACTTGACGGCGACGTCCCGGCTATGGACAGAGCGGAGACGGGTCGAGTGGAGCGTGTGGAAAGCTACGGCATCAGCGTGGCGGACGAAAGACGGCGAGGGAGCGAGAGGCAGGGGTCGTCGATGGACGATCCAGTTCACAACTACTTCTACGGCTAGTCCGGTGAGACGTGAAGCTTCAAAAGTCTACGTCAAAGTGTCGGAGCAACAACTCCAACTCGATGGCGACGTCCCGGCTATGGGCAGACCGGAGACGGGCCGGGTGTGAAGCGTGCGGAGGCGAGGCGACGAAGACGGCGAGGAGGCCGGAGGCAGGGGCCGTCGATGGACGATCCAGTTCACAACGGCTTCCACGGCTGGCCCAGTGAGAAGTGGAGCTTCAAGTGTCGAGATGGGAGAGGCGGGAGGCCAGAGCAACAACCCCGACTCGACGGCGGCGTCCCGGCTATGGGCAGACCGGAGACGGGCCGAAGAGCGTGTCGTGCGGAGGCGGCAGCCACGGTGACGGGGCCTTAATGGCGGTGTCAGAGCACGGAGGGTGAACAGAAGGCGGACGAGAGCCAGGGGAGGGATGCGGGCTGGAAACTTGCTGGAAGACGGCAAGCCAGGAGTGTCACAGTGAATGGTCCACAGGAAGCGGATGAAAGACGAGTAGGGCTAGAGATGGCCAGACGTCCAGTAACGGAGGTGATGTTCATCCACGGCAGTCAAACGACGAGCAGCCGAAGACCAGGCTCGGGACCGGAGGCGACGACGGGCGAAGAAGGAAGGCAACTTGATTTTCACTCGAGACGTGGGGTTAGCCACGCTCGAGGCAAGCAGAAAAGGTGCAGACGGCTTCCGTCTTGGATCTTCACTCAAAACGTGGGTTTTAGCCACGAATGAGACGAGTAGTAGTGGACAGCAACTGATGTCTTGGTTTTCACTCGAGACGTGGGTCAACCACGGTCGAGACAAGCAGCAAGAGATGAAAACAGTCTTGGTTCGCTCAAAACGTGGGTAATTTCTAACCACGAGTGAGACGAGCAGCAGTAGGCAGCAACAGGCGGCTTGATTTTCACTCGAGACGTGGGGTTAGCCACGCTCGAGACAAGCAGGAAAGGTGCAAACGGCATCCGTCTTGGTTCTTCACTCAAAACGTGGGTTTTATCCACGAATGCGACGAGCAGTAGTGGACAGCACCTGTTGTCTTGGTTTTCACTCAAGACGTGGGGTCAACCACGGTCGAGACAGCAGCAAGAGATGAAAACGGCTTCCGTCTTGGTTCACTCAAAACGTGGGTGATTTCTAACCACAAGTGAGACGAGCAGCAGTAGACAGCAACAGGCGACTTGATTTTCACCCGAGACGTGGGGTTAGCCACGCTCGAAACAAGCAGGAAAGGTGCAAACGTCTTCCGTCTTGTACTTCACTCAAAACGTGGCTTTAGCCACGAGTGGGACGAGCAGGAAAGGTGCAAACGGCATCCGTCTTGGTTCTTCACTCAAAACGTGGGTTTAGCCACGAGTGAGACGAGCAGCAGTGGACAGCAACTGTTGACTTGATTTTCTCTCGAGACGTGGGGTTAGCCACGGTCGAGACAAGCAGCAAGGGGTGCAAACGGCTTCCGTCTTGTACTTCACTCAAAACGTGGCTTTAGCCACGAGTGAGACGAGCAGTGGACAGCAGCAGGTGACTTGATTTTTCACTCGAGACGTGGGGTCAACCACGGTCGAGACAAGCAGCAAGAGGTGTAGACGACATCCGTCTTGGTTGTTCACTCAAAACGTGGGATTTAGCCACGAATGAGACGAGCAGCAGAACTGTTGAGAAGGGTAGAGCTTCAACAGGCACAGTCTTGGTTCTTCATTCCAACGAGGCCTCGAGTCTTGTCCCAGTTGGTTGAAGCTTGATCGGGATGACATCATATGAACAAGCCAGGTAGCAAATACAATCGTTGTCGGAAACAATAGAAAACCGAAACGAATGTAAGGTGGCTCGTCTGCACCACGGCACATTTGGGAACTGGTGCGGGAGGCGGCTGAAAGAGCTGAGGCTTGGTCGAGGCGTGCCGGAGGGTGACGACCGGGAGGGCGGGGCGCTCCGTCGGAAAGCCAAGAGCCGATGCGGACAAAAGACGGCGATGAGTGTTGGAGAAGGTCGAAGCAAACTGAGGCCGGCTGAGAGGGCTGGCTCCGTTGGGCGTGTCGGCGTGAAGAGCTGAGGCCGGTAAGGCGGTAGAGTTCGTCAAAAGCCGCAAGTTGAAGATGCCGAGGCAGGCAACCAGATGGAACGGCGGCCGATGCGGCGATCAGGGCGGACGAAAGACGGGGAACAGAGCGGCGTGGTGGCGATAGACGACGCGATTGCTGGAGGAAAATGAATGCCGATAGCGTGCACGCTGTCGCTTTTATAAGGGAGGACTGCCACGCGCATGCGCGGTAGGGGCATGCAAGCAGGCGTCCGAGCACCGGAAGAAATCACCAGGGGAACAATCACATTCGAGGAATGTAATGCTAAAATTATCAGGTTAGTATGTTTTGGCAATAAAGAAACAGTCTTTTTCAGTTGCTGATAAGGCTTGTAATTCACTACAACGGAGGCAAGCGGCAAGGGCTACTAAGAACACAGTCATCCTTGTGAGATGGCTGAGTCGTGTGGATGCCATCGGTTCATAGTGAGAGGCCACAAGGGCAGATAAGACGATGGAGAGGTCCCAATCTGGGAACTGTTTTCTGATGCTTGGACGATCCAAGAGGAAGGAACGGATTAAGGACGAAATTTTGTGAAAGCTCAACGTTTCCCGGAGCGAAGTGAACAGCGAGGTGGTAGAGAAGAAAACGTGAGCATTACCGCTCCGCTTCGACTTATATATGAAGGAGGCTGCGCAGTAGGTAGCGAACCGGAAGGACATCTTCCTTTGTTTTCTCTAGTATCGAACAGCATTGAGAAGGACAATGCTATTAAAAAAGGTAATGGATTTTTTCAAGGCAACTATAAAGGGATAATTTGTAATTTTTCACAGCCTATTTTAAGGCTAATACAGTGGCAACAAAAAAATCAAGCAGCTGTCACCCAGTCCAGTTCAGTTTTGCACTTGTCAACAAAAAATTAGTCTTTATTTTTGTACTGTCAAGCTTTTCTGAATAAAAAACCAAAAAAAAATTGCTGTTTACTCACACTGCAGTTTGCGCATCACATCAGTTTGGGACACAAAAAAAAAATCTGGAATTTTGGTTTACATCATACTGTATTCATTTAAATTTAAATTAAATAAACATCGATCTGCTTTTACTACCTAAATGTATAAAACGAATGAAAATTACCCAAATTGACAAAATTTCAGCAAGTGAACCTTCCGGAATTTTTCAAATGAAGAAGGTTGCCAGAACGCCACGAAATTTGATACTAAAAGCATTTCTGGTTGCTCCACAATTTTTTTTATTATCACGAAAAATTATTGCTTCTAAGCAGAAACAATAAGTTACGTCTAACTTACTTTGGATTGTTTCAAAAATATGTTCATACTCTTGGGCTGATTGAAACTGGGCAAATACTCGCATTTTATCTTGAAAATCTCTAAGGAAGAGAAAATATCCACATGAAAAGAAAAATGGCTTTTAAATCTGACATCAAGAAATACTAAATGATCCTGTACCTGTCTTCTTTTGTTGGTTTCTTTTTGGAATTTGGTGTTTTCTGTTTATTAACTGCAGAAAAGAAGGTGCTCACTAAACCAAATTCTCGTGCTATCCTTTTTCTTCGTAACCGCTCCTTTAACCGCTTGGAATACATGTCGACATGAGCCAACTTTAGAGCTACAACAATCCATAAAATTTGTAAGCAAGTTACAACCGCAACTTAAATAAGAACATTTTGAATATGATGTAGGAGGTCAGCGGATTGCAATTTTGCAATATTTTAGCGAATGACAGTAAAATACTGTTCACTGAAGCCAGTAAAACGTTCTAATTGAAAAAAATTTAATTTTCTCACAATAAGCAAACAGAAGAAGAGTGTAATTGCAATAAAAATATATTACCAATTATAGGAATACCGAATACTGACGTGCACGCCAATGTTTTTTTTTTTTTAATTAAGTTCATATAATGAAAATTTTTACGTCTACCAAACGGTTGCAGAATCGAAAGGAGCAAAATAGCTCCCTTGAAAGTTAGATTTTCTGTTGAACAATTCATAAATTATCATTAGACTTTCTTCTCAAAATGTCATAGAAAAATATCTGGTTAATGACTGTGGTAAATACAGCTATACACCTGTTTGACACTTTGGTTAACAAATATAATTTCTTTTTCTCATCATACACGGAAATTTCGTAAAGACCATTTGACACACGAGGATCTGTGATTTATGTCGCGTACTTCTTAGAGTGCATAACTGAATCACCCTATCAGGACGATTCTGTCATTTCGCTTGCTGAAACCGTATCCGTTTCGCCATATACAAGAATATATTTGTAGCCCCAAAATGCGAATATAAATGGAAATCAGAACTCACCAATGTCGATATCTTCATCCTCTGAATTCACTACTAAATTGCTTACTAAAGACTCAGCCTCATTATCAAATTCCTGGTGAAGATATTAAACAAAATAAATTATAATAATTGTTACAAGAAGACTAGGGCTCATCGCCTATCAAAGATCATTGCCAAAGTCTAATGTACACCTAGGATTACTAAAAAAGTTGTGAAGCTGTGCATCAAAGAAAGCATACTATCACACACATTGCACAGCCACCGATGAATAAGATTAATTAAAATTATTAGCTGCTTAAAATTTTAATTCTTATACTTAATGTAAAGTACTTACCCGTTCAAAATCATCCCTGTTCGGCATGTAGCCCAATTCTTGCTGCTCTTGAAGAGATAATTCTAAATTTGGAAGTTTGATCGTGAGGCTTGGCGAAAGTGGGCCTCCATCTGTACACGTGTGGTCTTTGGGCTTGAATCTGACATCAGCCGGCCACGTCGCTAAATCATAACAAAATATAAGTAACTTTCTTTTTCTTTTGAAACGCTCACCTTAAAAAATTGTTTAAAATCAAGGATCAAATGAAGTCTCCAAGTCCTACATCTTATATTACTATAACTAAAACTTTGCGTCTTCGGGCATTTTATCATCGACCACTTTATCTACCTGTGATACATTGCACAGTCCAGGCACAATCGAGATACAACACGGGCCGTTGGCCCCCACCTTTCTTCTTTACTAAAAATACACTGTAAACCATCAGTGTTTGAGCAGGTTGCACCTGTTCTATTGCCCCCTTTCTCAAAAACTCTTTTATCTCCTAATCCACTCTTCACCTGCTCCTTGCTTTAGAAAATACTGCCGACAGAGATCCGCCTTGGGGCATTCTCACAATATCTAAACTTACTCCCTGAATTGTCTCCAGAACCCAACGATCCTAAGTTACAGTCAAATTCACTGTTATACACTTGGCCAAATTTACCAGAATTATTGGATGACGGCCTGCAAAAACTGCCCCCGCCCAAGTAGCCACCTCAAACTGGGGGTCTGGAATAAGGGCTATCTTTTTCCCGTCAGTTGTTTCATGTTCGCAAATCCTCCTCGATCACTATTGTTCATCATGGAATACGGAGCTGGCCTCGCTGACTCGGGCCAGCCCAATTTCCTCTTCGAGTATAGTCCAATTCCCGAAACGTCGAAACGTCTCGGAACATTGCTACAGTTTTTTCCAATAAATTAGAACCCTTGTTTTCTTCCCCAGAACGTGGTCACTCATCTGCCATTGTCACTCGTCTTGGGAAAAGTTTTTATAGCACCGAACACCTACTGAGACATTGCACTGAGTGGTGTCAATGGCTTGTAAACGTTAAAGCAGATTTTAATGGATCCTTCCACGCCATCGGCTCCTGTTCGTCCTTATCAACAACAGCTTCTATACTGTCACCAACAGCCCTGCAGCACTAGCAATCGCATGTTCAATAGTTTGTAAAGTTGTATCATACTCAGAATTTAATCTAACTTTTGTTTCCGCCATATACTGGCGCAATTCTTCATCCATGTACCACATTTGCACTTCATCCTTACCTAACCTAGAATCTTCTGCTTGATCCTGAAATTAGCTCTTCTCTACGAAAATCGCCATGATTGATAGTAATCGAAGCCATATTCCATCTCACCCTCCATTGTTGTCCGAATAGTGCAAGACAAAAAGACTGAAGGTTGAGGGCGAATTTCTGAACTTTGACCCCGAGCGGGGTTATGGAAACTTTTAAGGTCTCGGTATGAAGTGGGAGAGGAGAGGCTAAGCAATCCTAAGTACATGGAGTGGTTGTGCGAAATATAACTGTGGTTACTATTTTTAAATTTTATATTTTAATAATTATTGGACTTTAAAGAAAACTTAAACCGTTGATAAAAAAAACAGGTTTTTACCCATAAAAAGCCCAATTTTACCTGGGGAGAGGTCAAAATTGGTTTCTGTTGCCTTAAGGAAAATATACACTACCTGTAAATTTAATTGCATTCAGTTCCTAAGTGCTCGTTACCCTGGAGAATTTTAAACTCTCTAGATACGCCCAGCCCAGGCACCCACCTGCGCATGCGCGGGTCCAGCGCGCGCAGGCCCTCCATAAATAGAGCTACGGCGTCAAGCCAGCCATCTACTTTTCCTCACGATATGTCAGCCATGATGGTGACTCGAGAGGGAAGGTTGGGTGGGTATTTACAGGTAGTGTATATTTTCCTTAAGGCAATAGAAACCAATTTTGACCTTTCCCAGGTAAAATTGGGCTTTCCACTTGCTGGCCAGAAAATATACACTACCTGTAAATGTAATTGCATTTACAGCAGACCTCGTCAGTATAGGTGGCGGGCACCATCATAACGGGCCCCCAAGGGTGTGAGCTGGGTCCCCAGTGACAGAGTTGATTGGTTGATTGGTTGCAGACGCAACATTCTCTGGTCACAGCCGACTTTCTGCGCAAGGCAGTCGGAGTGGGGAGGGAACTTTCAATAGCCAAAGCGAGTTGGTGAGGAAGTTCAGGCGAGTTTTCCAGATTCCACGACTTGTTTGGTTTTCGGTTGTTATGGTTTAACGATTGCTGAATTGCAGTAGAGTTCACGGGATGTCAATGAAGAATTTTAGTTGCGGAAGTAAGGTTCTTGAAGATTTAGCACATTGGTGTTGAGGTTTTTGTTAAGAATTCGAACACGGCAGACCATTGTGAATTCAGAATAATTGATACAGATGCTCAGAAGAGAGAGAGGGTGTTCAAGGAACAGTGCATCAGCTGTGGATGGGTGCTTTAATTTAGGAGCAGCAGCGGGTTGAAGAGGGATTGTGAGTTTCCGACGACGGGTGAAGCATGAGAAGGGCCTGAGTGAATGTATGATGTGTGTGATGTTGAAGAATAGGCGAATGGTCAATGTTGTTCCCTAGAGTCATTGAGATCGGAGCAGCATGATCGGGAAGTGAACGTTTGTAAGTGGGTGGACCAAGGGAAATCTTTGAGGGCAGCATGTGAAGGGGCGAAACGCCGAACATACTGCCATGAGCGTGAAGTAGTGATGGATAAGGATCAAGGCGAAGTTGAATGCAAAGAGGAGAATATCGTTGAGGTCCAGTTTGACTCGGTGGAATTGCGATACTGCCAGACATTCGGGCGAGAGGCCGTTGGTGGCAATGAGTGATGCGAATTGATGATGAACCGCTGGTTACGGTTCGGAAAATCGGGTTGTAAGCTGGCAAGGGCATCCAAGCAGATTTAGTGATGGTTAAGGAGCCGTGTGGTTAGTCAAGGTGACAAGGTGTTTCGTCATGATTGACAGTTTGATTAGTCAACATAAATTTTGGATAAGTTGAATACCCAAAGAATTGGAATGAAGGAGACTTAACCAGTGAAATGAGAAGTGTAAGGCCGAGTGATTAAAAAAAACATTAGCCAGCCGGAATTTCTTCAAGAGACCTGGTCGTGGGAGGTGAGCAAGAAACGGGAATCCATGGCAGTGCTAAGGAGTTTGGCTTATGTCGTCCATGATCAAGCTGGGTAAGAGACGGGAGATGGCGAAGAAATTTCAGGTTCATCATGATGCAGTAGACGGTTGGTGATGGAGACGGATTTTCCCATGAGATTGAAAGAGTCGTGAGACCGTAGCGGTCACAGTGGTGTAGTGTGATGGACTAGGGCACCGTGAAAGACCATCATGATTCGACTGGTGACGGTAGTTATGTGGCAATAAGTGCGTATTGACGGATAATGGTGAACGAGAAGGGAGTTCGGGGCGAACGCCTGTGATGGGAGCTTGTGGGATGGAGACGTTGCAATGTTGTGGGATTTCATTCCAAGACAAGTGAGTAAACATTCATTCAGAAAGGGTCGGTGATTTGAAGGAGACCTTCCCTCCATGAAACCGAGCCTAGGTGGTGTGAGGGAGGTGAGATGGAACGTAGCACTGGGCAAGTGAAGTCTCACGCAGTGGTTCCAGGGAACAAGGCAAAAACAAGGTGTGAGTTTCAGGGTTGATGTTGCATCGATTTGTTGTATGGAGTCGATAAGCTTCGAAGGCAGTGCCAGGTGGATGTTGTCCCGGTGAAGACGGGTGATTGATCGAGGAGGCCGGGTTATCGGCGAGAAGGGGGTGGATGTCAGCAGCACTCGGCTACTCCAGGTGGACGCACATCCGAGTTCGAATTGGCCCCAAGCAATGTGACTTCAGGAAACGGATGAGAGCCGGTGTATTCAGCGTGGTTTGCTGTGGACAGCTTCGATGCTTGAAACGAAGTGGAACGAGTGGCGCAGAGAGCATGGTGGTTCCCGACGGAGGGCTTGTAGATGACGAGCAGGACGGTGACCATGCGCAGTGGGCGAACGACGAATAGGCGTGCGAGTGGTAACGGACTTGAAGGTCGGCCTAAACGGTGAAAAGGTGCACGAACGCAATGAGCTTGAGCGGTGGCAGGCTAGCGAACGATAAACGGAACCACGAACGAAGTTGGTGTTGGGCCTGAGTGGTGAATAGCTGACGGATGCAGAACAGGACAGGCCAAGGATGCAAGAGCGAACTATGAACGGGAGCATGGGCGTAAATGGGGCTTGAATGGCGAGCAGGGTGCCACAGAGCGCAAGGAGAAAGACGAACGCCAGGTCTGCTAGTCATAGGGAATGAAGCTTGTTGAAGATGAAAATTGGCAACAAAAGCCGGCGTGTGGTGACGAGTGGCTGGACTGGCTAACAAGAAGTGATGCCGTGAGCTTCAAGGAACGTGAACGACGAACGATACAATGGGCTTCAAGGATCGGCCAACGACGAGATTTCAATGACGAATGAGAATGACAAACGACGTGCTGAGTCCTTCAGGGATCAAGAACGACGAGCGATGGCTGTGACGGCAAGGCCTGAACGGTGGCCGGGCCAGGAACAGACGAGGCGTCTCAGCAGAAAATCTTCAAGTTGGCCTGTAATGGCGAGAGGGTGCATATCGACGAATGGGCTGCGAGCGACAAACGGGCTGTGAGCGGCGAACGCTTGAAGGACAGTCAGGCCCAAACAGAGATTCTTCAGGTAAGCTTGCGAGTGGTGAATCAATGAAGAGGAATAGCAACAGATCCGGTGAACACATCACTTGCTTGACTGTTGTGAACGGGACGTCCGGAATGATGAAATCATTGTTCTGTCAGGACGTCGAAGAACGTGACGGGCGTGATGGGCTGTATGGCCGAGAAGGGAGAAGCCTTACGGGAGAGGACAGCATAGGCGGCATCCATCATGAGGCGAACGGTGTAGCCAACGGTGGCCCCGATGTGTAAGTGGTGAGTGGAACGAACAACGCAGAATGGTAGTCTTTGACTTGAGGAAGTCATCATTTTGTGGAGGTCGTCTTTCCATAGGGGATGACCTGCAAAGAAATAATGAACGCACCTTAACCTTGTAGGGGTGAGTGGCGAACGAGCAACGAGCGAGAACAAACGGAGTCCACTCGGTGTAGCGGGCGAACGGGCAACGGCCTCCCGGTGGCAACGTTGACGCAGCGACGGCATGAACGGGTGGCGGCGAACAGGAGACCGCTTTCTTTTAGTGGCAGGTCTGGCGAACGAGAACGACGAACGGAAGACCTCTTCATGTAGTGGGGGGTCTTGCGAACAGGAACGATGAATGGGAACGACGAACGGAAGACCTCTTCATGTAGTGGTGGGTCTTGCGAACGGGAACGACGAACGAGGAACGGAAGACCTTCAGGAATGACGACCGATGACAAGCTTTGTAAGGCCGGCAGATGGCAGCAGAAAGAAGCATGGTGCGATGAGCTGCAAGGACCGCTGAACGGCGACGGGAGCGGCGGGCGGTGCGATGAACTTCAAAGACCGGCGAACGGGAACGATGCGATGGGCTTCAAAGATCGGCGAACGACGAACGAAAACCAAGATGGTGGGTAACAGAGCGAAGCGACCGTGACGGTTGCGTGGAGGAAAAGAGATGGCTGGCTGACGCCGTAGCTCTATTTATGGAGGGCCTGCGCGCGCTGGACCCGCGCATGCGCAGGTGGGTGCCTGGGCTGGGCGTATCTAGAGAGTTTAAAATCCTCCAGGGTAACGAGCACTCAGGAACTGAATGCAATTGTGTATATTTTCTGGCCGGCAAGTAGAAAATAGTTTTTTCCTGGCTGCATCAATCATTTCTATTTATTAAGCACGTAATCTTACCTCTTCCAACATTTCCAAAAATGTACATATTGTGATAATGCTCTTTGGCTTCTGTAATCAAAGAATGAAGAAAGAATTAGTTTGTCTTAGTGTAATTTGTACTTTGAACTTTAATTTGTCACCAATATCATGATAAAATATGCGACTAATCATAAGTTAATGACAGCACGTGGGGCTTCTCATCGTACCTTGTCTGTCTTTATCCATGATAACGTTTTGAACCGACTGTCCGATTCATTTTAAGTTTCTCGCACGTAAGTTCTATGCCAGGCTTGTGGACCTAAGTTAAATCAACTAGGCAATGGGTTACAGGGATTTTAATTTAAAATCAAAATTAACGGCAGTTGATCACTCGAAATAAACTTGAAAACAGTAGTTTCTGCTTATTAGCGTGCAAAAATTAATCGGATATTAATATCAGTATTCTGGGAAATTTAAAGAAAAACTAAAAGACATGATGCATAGTGTGACACGTAAATGCACATGCCACACTTCAGAGTCCACGGTTGACAAATTCAAACAATGCAACAATCGTATTGTGAACAGTAGACTGTTTACTCCTCATGAGCAGAAGATTTAATTCCTTTGGCCGTAACTGCCATCAACTATTTTTTCTGGATGCCTTTTTGGGGCATCATTTTTATTTTTTATCAGTTGGTATAGAATCAAGTACCTACATCGTAGTTAAAAAAAAAAAGAAGGAATTGCTTCATGTACTCGTTGTCTATACTATAATATACATGATGTAAACCCTTTTTGGATGCCATTTTTAAATTTTCACAAAACGTGAGATGTTTCTTGATGAATACGTTGTTCTGAATATTTGTAACCAGTTTGTGTTCAATCTGTAAACAGTTTTTTGGGATGCCATCTTGGGTTTTTTTTTAATCAACTGGTATAAAATTATGCACCCGTGGTGAGCAGCGTATTTCCAGGAATATTCCTACTAAAGTTCATGAATGCATTTGGCTATAACTACCATAAACAGAATTTTTGATGCCGTTCTGGTAAGCCAATTTGAATTTTTAACAACATGTTTAAAATCAGCAACACTGCCGTTCAGACAATTTCAAAAAAATATTCCTACCAAATTTCATTGGAATAGTTTCATGTGTTTGGCTATAACCACCGTTAACTACTTTTTGAATGCCATATTGGGCTGCTATCTTGAATTTTCACGAAAGGTGAGTGGGAATTTTTTGATGAATATGTTATTCTGCATATTACAAAACATTTTGCATTCGTCTGATGAATAATTTAGAAGACGTACGCCAGGAACACATTTTTGCACATCACTGTATTTTCCTAGCACCATGCGCTTGTATATACTTTTTATGTTGTAACCTGGCACGTACAATTTTCTACAGAACTTCAGATCATTTGCAGAATAAACCTATTATACATATTTTGGTCACCATTTTGGATTTTTTTGTAAAACAGGTAAAAAAATCAATACATACGTCGTTCAGCCATATTTTAAAGAATATTCTTACCAAATTTCATTCAAAATTAATACCCAACAGTATATTGCTGCATTGACCAAGGTTTGACATGAATAAAGATAACGCGTACAATGGGATGATCTTGGAGAGCTATTGCCAAGGTACAATAATTCCAAGAAGACCTGATCACCTTCTTTTTCAAGAATTAGACTTACAACTCCCACATCCATTCAGGAAACGGCACCTCAATTGCATTTCATGCAGAACGCAATTGAGATGCAATTAAAGATTATTACAAAAATTAAATCTTTATTTTTCAATCAACAATCGTGGCTGATGTTTTGTATAGATTTCCAGGGTCAGATGTCGTGAAGCACCTTGCAGATAAACTTAAAATAAATGCAAAGGTTTCAGCTAAAAAACGAAGTAGGAGGAGGAAAGACACAACAATACCGAGTTAATGTGACAATGTTACGTAGCTGGGGCGGGGGGTAAGGTTTCTCAGGCAATAATTTATTTTTTCCCATGCGGATGGCGGCTTTTTATTCCTTTCCTTCATGTACACAATATCAATCAGCTCTCACCCACAAAGATCTCTAGACAGACTGTTTAGCCCTTGTTTGGGCTCGTCAGTAGAGAATACTTTGTGGATGAGAGCTAGGCTACGCTTGCTAGGGCAAATGACAAGGGCAAAACAAATATGGTTTCAGCAAGCAAAATAGCCGAAACTTCTGCTTGTGTGGGGCTCCATTCTACTGAATGGTTGACACCCGGGCTTAGGACAATTTTTACCAATTGATCATTTAATATCATTTAAAAATAGGCTACGCTTGCTAGGGCAAATGACAATGGCGAAACGAATTGATATTAAATAATCAATTGGTAAAAATTGTACTAGGCTCGGGTGTCAACCATTCAGTAGAATGGACCTCCACACAAGCAGAAGTTTCTGCTATTTTGCTTGCTGAAACCGTATTCGCTTCGCCCTTGTCACGTACACACTTCAGAACTGTCGAAAATTTGCGCTGAAATAGACTAATATTTCGCTGTTTTGAGACTGTGTATTAAAATGTTGAAAGCATTCAACAGTGAATTTCCTGTTTTGATTTATTATTATTTACCATATTAATCCCACAGAATGCAGGAAAGGAGATTTGTAAAATTAAATCTTTGCAGTCCAGTAACTATTATTGTGGTTACAAAATCTAGTATAGTACCGTCATGCAAGGTAAGTGGTATGGTTCAACGCTAATGCAAAGAATGTGATGAGAAAAATATGTTCACCTTCTACAGTTCTGGTTTCTATATGACTAGCCACATCTTCCCTGTAACAAAAATCAACACAATTACTCGGGTTTTTCATACAAACAATTAGTTGAAAACGGCAATAACACAACGAAAAAGGAGAAGGGTAAAGGTAATGGTGCAATGTTCCATTGTAGTGTTTCTCGCGCACTTCTTGTTGCTGGCTCTGTGTGTTAGCCAAATGCTAGTGTCATTTACTCTTGAGGAAAGGGCAGCTGTTGATATGAAGAGAGAAAGACTTATAGAGACAAATGACGACGCCAATTCTTTCGTCTAGCTGGGCACCATTGTCACCTAACCCATTTGGAATTTGTTACAGAATATATTAACAGTACGGATCGACCGGGGTGCAAAAAACCGAGTCCGAGCCGAGTCTGGGTAATTATGAATACCCACCTAGTCGAGTCCGGGTAGTGAACCGGGTCGTAGATTTTCAATTTTTTCTTCAAAGTTTAATATATGGCTTTTTTACTTTGTAGTCGTTCTTTTTTTTTTCCTTTGCTGTACGTCATTTTCATTTTGCTTTCGTCCAGCTTTGTATTGCGCAGAGTATAACAATGAACGAAAGCAAAAAAAAGGACAAAACCAACGTAAAAAAGCTATAAAATTTACCAGTAATTCTTTCTTCCAATTTTTTTTAATTATACACTTTACGATGTTAAATAGTGAAGTAAATAATTAAACTGACCAGCTGCTTTTCCATTTTAGTTTTGTGTTGTGGTTGCTCTTTTAATTTGTTATTACTGTGAAACTTCATGTTTGTCGTGATTTTCAACGATGAACTAAGCATAACCACCTCTGTGAATTCTGATTGGAACCACTGCGGCCACGTTGAAATCGTGCCAAACATGTGGGATGATAAGCAACACTAAAAACTAGAAAAGATTTTCTGAAACTCCAAAAACTTATTTTAATTTTCTATTTTTCGTACGTGTTTTTAAATTCACTAAAACATCACTGGACGTTTTTATTAACCAAACCCAAGAACTGAAACGATTTTCAAAGTGTAAAGCAAAAACAAACCTTCACGAAGTCCAGAAACGATGCAAAAACCGCCGTAAAGTCTTGCCATCCCTGTCCCCAAATTGACACTTCATTGACTCTGCTGCGATGCAAGCACAACTTTAATTTACAGATTTTTTTTTAGTTGGTTTCGTTCTCTTTTACTTTGTTTTTTATTTCTTTCATTTTGGTTTCGTTTGTTTCCAATTGCTTTCGTTTCTTTACACTTTGCTTGCAAATTATTTGAAACATAACGAAACCAAAATGAAAGAAAATGAAAGAAATGTAAAAGAGAATGAAACCAATTAAAAAAAACCTGTAAGTAGGCCTGATGGAAATTACTATCAATTACTTAGTAAGTTAGTATGCTTGTTCAATTAATTTCCATTTTATCTTTTCTTGAAGCCAACAAAGGCCTGCTGGGAGACCAAAATGCATTTTATTTTTCATTTCACTTTATTATTAAAACATTTGGAACAAAGAATTACGTCAATTTAATTTTTGACTTCGCTTTATTTAATATCATAAAGTATATAATTTAAAAAATTGAAAGTAAGGATCACTGGTAAATTGTTCAGCTTTTTACATTGGTTTCGTCCTTTTTTTTGCTTTCATCGATTTTTATTTTGCTTTCGTTCATTGTTATATTCTACGCAAAGCAAAACTGGACGAAAGCAAAATGAAAATGACTGAAAGCAACAGAAAAAAAACAACGAGAACAAAACCCAACAAAAAAGCTGTATATTAAACTTTAAAGAAAAAATTGAAAATCAACGACCCGGTTCATTACACGGACTCAGCTCGGTGGGTATTCATAATGACTCGGGCTCGGCTAGGACTGTTGGAAGTAAGCCACCAGGTTTACGTGGTGCACTTCCGTTTTGGCCAACAGCCATTCCTGTTGCTGACTGACAGCAGACGACCAAGGACGTGTGTTGACTTTTGGGAGCGGTCAACATGCCGATCGCCGAAGATAACCTTCGTCAGAAGTGAAAGCGCCAAAGAACCAAGGCCCCTATGCATAAGGGGAAGGCCCAAAAATAGTTTTATGAATTTGACTCCCCCGCCCCTCTCCTGACAACAAAAAAACAAATGTCATACAGTAGAAGTTGTTTTAAATATTTCTCCTCCTCCCTCCAAAAAAAAGTCCTAAGCATTAAAGTCATGAACGATTGTCCGAACAAGTAGCCCAAGTCTACGGTAATTTTGCATGCCGACATGACTATACAAGCGTGTTATCTTGTTCGTAAGCGTGAGATCAGTGAGTCGCGTCCTTACGTCAATGATCCGTAGAATAATAATAATAATAATAGCAAGTTGCCAGTCATTGGTCGGTTGGTGGTAACATCAGCCGCTGACGAAGGCTACATAGTTCCCAGTAATTGGTCGTGGATGGATGACGTCAATCGGTTGAAGAAAAAATAACGAACCTCGTACGTTTGCTGCGAACAAAAATCTTTGATTATTTCTAGCGGAGGATTTCCCCAACGGATTCGACCGATTTTCGAACTTAGACCTAGAAATGTGCCATAGAATGTGTGTGCAAAATTTGCAGAAATCCGATAATTCGTTAAAACGTTATAGCGCGAAAACACAGACAGACAGACAAACCGTTCGCATAAGAGTCTAATCGACTCTAATAAATACCGAAAAAACGAAAAAGCACTACATCTTATCACAATCGTCTGCTAGCAAATATTCGAAACTCGGCGCTAGCCTGCTTTACTACTGATCTGATAACTGATAACAGTTTTTTCAATTTCCTGTGCACGTCTAGCTGCTGCCTCTGTGCTTTAGGCAAATGCTACAACCATTTACCCTTGAGGGAAAAGGGCAGCTGTTGACATGAAGAAGAAACTTATAAGCGATGATGCCAATTATTTTTTTATAACTGGGCACCATGCCACCTAAGTAAGGCTGCGCAGATACCAATACTGGTACCAGGACCGTCTGCAGATAGCACTGGTACCGCTATCGGACCGGCACCAGGTTAACAAGTACCAGAAAAAGTACCGGAATCTGCTTGTTTTTTTCCAGAATTGGCATTTACGTACATTAATAACATGACATACTGTTCCCGAAGCGACTAAAAATTAGCCTGCAACTAAGTCAGTAAAAGGATTTCACCAATAAGTATAAAATGTTTACAGTCAACACAAAAATGTTTACATGATCTCGTCGAGCAATAAAATGTTTAGCGAACAATTCATTTGTAAAAGCGTTACATTTGTTACACCATTAAATTATTAATGTATCAACACGTTCTGTATTGTTTATTAAAATATCGTTTAACAATGGCATTCCGGCATGATACTGGCATCGGCACAGTATCTGCACATGACAAAAAATGACCGTACTGGTATCGGAATTGGGTAAACGGGCACTGGTATCGATTTGGTACCGGGAAAAGTGGCACCGGCAATAAGAGCCAATTGTTTGCTTGCTGGGTTTGGGTTACCAGGCTTTTCGACTTAGGTTTTATTTCCCTTTATCATAGGGTGCGGGTATGCCTTCATATGCAAGAGGATCATCACTGCACACAATTAAGTAAGACTTCAGTATCCCGTCAATTCATTATAAAAATAACACCACAAAATGCCGCATATATTCACATAACGGACATGTCTAGTGACTCAAAGACACCGTAAACGCAGCAAACCGTGTTAATGGGTGTCAGTTTGCTGAACATCCAAGGGCCAGCCATTCCCAAGACAGGTACACTTAGTGGGTAGAGATCTGTGCGAGCGATTTTTACAGTGGAAGCTTGAGCGAGATGACGACGTGCAGCCCAATAAATAACAAAGGCTGCAAAAGAGGCTAAATTCAAGTTCGAAGGTGGTAGGAGCAGACAACAATGTAAAAAATGCCAAAAGGAGACCAATAACAGCAGAAACATGATGAAACACTTGACAAATGTTGAAAATTACCTGAACAGTGGGGGGGGGGGAATTGAGGCTTAATGGCACGTCGACAGCTTGGTCATTAGCGCCAACCTCAGTCACAGTGCAGTGGTCCGGGTTGCCACTGCACCACACATTACAGAGATATTACCCAAACCCCTATTCTAAATCCTGTCATACACCTGAACAGTGTTGGTATCCGTTATGTGAATATACCGTAAGTGGTTTTTTTTTAGTGTTATTTTTATAACGAATAGATGAGTTGTCCAATTTCATAGTTTGTTGTCCAGCGATGTTCTTCAGTATCCATTCTCACGGCATTTTACCTCAATAACCCACAAGAACCAGTAATTGTCATGGAAATTGCAAGCAAGCTTCTGTGAACTTTACACATGCGTACTACCTTTTATAATATTCGCCACATTTACAAAAAAGTTCCAAAGTGAACACAGGGATGAGAGCTGTTTAACCCAAAAAAAGTCTGAAAATTTGAAAAAATACAAAAAAGGTAGTAATTTTAATCTAATGAATGAGAAGACAGTCATGAAATTCTCGCCCAAAAAATTGCCAAAAGTTACCAACCACTAAAACGTTTTAACATAAAATAACTAATACTTTACCAGTTTCCAAAGCCATACTGCTCTACTGCATCTAGCAATAAGATCTCTTCGGTTGCTTTCCATCCATTAGGTGGTTGGAAAATTGTGAAACTTCCTCCTTTGTCCTGAAAAATGGAAGAAGGCTTCATTGAAGCCAAACAGCTTCAATTATTACAACATATTGTTTAATCTTAACAAGTGATACTGGTATTGTTTAGAAACTGTGATAAAACATCAGTACGCAACAAGCTCATTTTTAAAGGCTGACAGGATTTTTTTTTAATTTATAAAATTTTATTATTATTTTTTAAACTATGTTCACCAGTGGGAAGATCATAATTTTAAAAGCTTGTTTTGGCCAAAAGTTACCAAGGCCAACTCTCTGAGTGTGTGTAATGGAATTTCCTGTGGAGTGGTTGAGCCTTTGCTACCAACTCTCCGCAAGGAGGCGGCCATTTTGGCATCCAAACATACTCCCAGATTTTAACCTTGATGAAGCAACCTTATGGACATTAATGTGTCCATAAGTGGGTGGAGTCAATATCAACAAGTAATCAATGAGCGATCATTTCAATTACAGTACTTCCAATTAAGACTTGCAGCTTAGTTGCAAAGGGGAGTTGCAGCTGAGGTGCGAGACAGTCGCCCAAAAACCCAACACCCCAAAGCTTTATTCTTTAGCTTAGTAAGTTAGCCAATGCTAAGGCGTGAAGTGCTAAATTGGCCCAAATGTTCTTTCCAATCCCTATAACAACACTGAAAAACCGCTCAACATCTCAACATTACAAGAAACGGCATCAGTGATCAGGTATGTAGCTTTTTAGCCTTCTGTACAGTGAAATAGCAGTACAGAAGACTTACTTTGTCTCTCCACACCTTTCAGTAGTCAAGTGGACTTTAAAAAACACGGCAAATTAAAACATTGTTGCTTCCTTACAGCTAATAGGCTTTTTCAACATCTCGGGTTTATGCCTGCTCTGTTGATGTAACAAAGGCCATTGACAGAGTGTCAGATGACTCACTTTTACAAGCTATATGGCAATGGCAATTCCTGTTGCTATCGTCAGTATGGTGTGCAACTGCTACGGTACAGTCTGTCCAAGTGTCCTGGGAAGGCTTGCTCTTTTCACCATTTAACACCACTTATGAAGGTCGTCAAAGAAGTCTGCTCTTACCATTCCTATTCTTCATGGTACTTAATGAGGCATTTCCTTCAATCAGATCTTTGCCAACGGGCTGATGGATAAATAGACCAGCTGTGAACGTGATTGCCCATGGGGACAATATCGTTCTCCTGGCTCCATCTCGAAAAGTACTGCAATTCCTCTTCGAAAGACTGGTTTATCAAACATCCAAGAATGGGTTAACTTTCAATGCAGTTAAGTCTATTGGAATGAAGTTTGGGCAGGGGACTAGGGATGCTTCCCTTTATAGATCAACGTTAACCTCGCCTGGGCTGCTTCTGCAGGCTACCTGGGTTCAACTAACATGGAACTGGTCAATGATGTTCAAAGATGAATATTATGTTTTCGGAGCCATTTGGCATTAGAAATGTGGCAGTATTTATAGATAAATTCAAAAAACATGGAACCAGCTATAGCATCTAAAATCAATTAGCTCTCACCCACAAAGATCTCTTGACAGACTGTTTCACCCTTGTCCGTCAGCAGAAATTGCGTGCCTACAGAGATCAGTGTCGTGCACCTGCAAATACTTCAGTCCTAGTACCAAGTTATTACACTTGTAATTCGGCTGAGAACAATGACAGCTTCCAAGAGTACAAATTAAAAATTATATAAAATAAATTACTGATGTTGTCTAAATTTTTTTTAGCTAACCTCATCAGAGTGATCATGGCATTTTCGGGTCTAGCTATGAATCTCATTTTGATGGAAAAACCGTTTAAAATGGAGGTTCCTATGTTGTCGTAAAAACAAATTCAGCCCTGAACAGAAGGGCAAACTTTACGTATTTCAGCCACCATTCGAGGGTAAAATAACATTAGAAAAGCAAACTGAATCCTGTAATACAGCATCCATGAAATGAAGATAAGAAAACACTAAAGGCGGCAAACATTTCTGACTTGGTTAAAATGATTTTGGTATTCACAACTTACAACAATGAAGTCCCTATATAATTGTCGTGCTCTTGTTTTACTGGTAATACTTACTATCAGCTGGTACTTATGGCCTTGTTTGTGGTGACCCATTTCAGCTCCGGCAGCAAAACACTAAGAGCAAAAAAAGAAATCCACGATTAGACAAAAATAAATCCAACTTCGCTAGACAAGTATAATCAATTATAAGTGTTCATGCAAAGGATTAGCTACAAGTAGCCGTTTACAGTTTCAAAAGCGCAAAAGTTTCTTATTCGTTTTGTTTTACGTTTGTTAGAATTAATTTCTTAAGTAGTAAGACTAACTTCTGCAGTTTTCAAGAATTAAGTTACATTTTATTTTCTTTGGTGAAATTCACTGTCACTTCTAGAGCAGAATTAAATGGTACAACTGCTTTACTTTGATTATTTAAAAACCGGCTACTAGTACAAGATAATTTCAATGGTGTTGTTAATTATAACGTAGGCTTATGTATAACAATGCAACTTTCTAAAAGGGAGGGCGCTACCAACAAAGGAAGAGAAAAATAACAAAACAAGATCCGTCACACCACAGCGACTTATGCTTGCTAAACAACCACTTGGTAGAACAACTGCTTTAAACGAAACATCCCCCTTTTAAAAGACTGCAGAGGACGAGCTCCATTGTTCACAGCAGTAAATCTCTATCAAGCATGTAGGCAATAATCAGCATGTGGTAAGAGGAACCTGACACTGTTCGCAAGCAGACAAAAACTAAAGTGGCAAAATATTTAAAAAAGAAACAACTGTAAACAGATGTTGGGATTAGCTAATCATAAATAAACAGCAATGTACTTAGCATTAAGTAATACTTAGTAAAAAATACATAACTTCATGATGCAAGACTATGATAATTGGTTTGAATTTGACAAGACAGAATTTACATGCAATGGTAAAAGGGGGCACTCAATTTTAAAAAGGGTGGTTCACAGCTCCGATGTCACAGCCCGAAGAAGCCCAATTTCATTCAAGCAAGAGTACAGCCACTTCACCGAATGTCGCTGACAGCGCTCGTCGCAGATCAAGTTATGGTCATTCCAAGAAACAACCTAGTTGAGGGAAAAACTAAAAAGACTCATAAAATCAGCAACAAGTAATTAATTAGATGCTTCAAGGGGAGGACGTGACTTGGGAACTACTATTATTACTTTTTCTACTAGCATAGTGATCGCAGCTGTATGAGAACTTGCTACACAACATCGAAGACACGTATTGGTATCTATAATACTAATTTTGAAATTGCTAATTGCTATAATGCTAATTGCTAACACATACATGTAAAATTAACCACTAAAACAATAGTCGGTTTATTATATGCACCCACATTACCAACATGTACTTGTAATAAAGCGAGAACGAATGGGATACGTAAGTTGAGGCAAGTGTTAACTTGCAAAATAAGCATAGTTCAGTTGATGTCTTATATTTGTTGAAGGTCACGCCCAGATAACGGAACTGCAATTTAGAAATGTAACACAAGTGTCAGTTGCAACTGGCCATCTTCGTCCTGGCACGAAAGTCTGCAGGAGTTTCATCCTAGAAGACACCAATGTGTTTGTCAACTACAGGCAGAATGCTAAGTTTCTTCTCCTAAAAGACAAGACAAACACAAACATGTAACATATTATAACTTTTTTTTTTTCCCACACCAATTTCATGGCTGTTTCACAGGGAAACAATAAGCGGTCGAAGTATTTTTTTTTTATATAAACCTAAGAGGTGTGATGGTTTGTTAGCCACTTTTCCCTAATGCTTGCAGTGTGTTCTTCCTGACTGGGAGCGTTAAAAATGCCGTAGCGTTTTTACTCTGAAAGCTCATATTGACAAAATGTCAGAAAACGTGACGCACAATTTCAGACAACAGGAATCCTCACCAGATTTTCGCGAATTTTCAACAGACAGTATTTTCGTATCTTCTTCAGACGAAATGCTGAAAAAACTGATGAGAGAGAGGAACGAGGAAGACGTGCATTTTACCCAAGGTCCCAAATACACGTAAAGGAGTGTACCGAGAGTCCCACATGATGGCTGCCGTGCTGTTTACATCAGAGAAACACGAGTGGGAGTTAGAGGGTTATGGCAGATAAAAAGAATGACGTCACAAAAAACAGCATTGCATCCCATCACATGGAGACGAACCATGAAATTGGATTAAGAAAAAAAAACACTGCAGAGATCAAACGTCCCACATGATCGACATTTAAGAGTACTCGAATCCCTAGCCATCCAGCAACATGAAGCCACTCTGATAAATATGCAAGGTGCTTCAAATCAGGGATCAGGTTTCTGCTGCGAGAAGACTTTTCCTCGATAATCTCAAGGCGCTAGGCCAGTAGGCCTGACGCATACAGTAGGCCAAGCCAAGTGCCGCATTCAATTCAAGAATTCCAAAATGATGTAGTTACAAGCTCTCAAAACTGTTAGTGCCTGTTGAAACAGACGAAAATATTCTCTGTTGAAAATTCGCATGAATGTGGTGAAGATTCCTGTTGTCCGAGTCAGGTTTTTCTGACATTTTATGGGCGATACCAAAATTTCTTTCAAGGTACAATACGACAGGCTACTTCCACAATACCTGACAATACTATTAGTATTTCGTAGAATTATTTAATTTCAAAAGCCCATTTTTAAACCCGGGGGGGGGGGGGTTAAGTAGACGATTACTGTTGATTTTAAATACAACTAGGCTAAGCCTATTTCACTTTCGTAGCAATTGTTTGTAACGCACAATACTAAACGATTGCTACGAAGATGATTCCCGTATTTCAAAGTAAGTGCTATTTCAGTTTCTTCTTGTTTCGGATGTTGCATTCAGAAATGCAGCTGCCAGTGGTGGAAATCCTGAATTCTCCATTTAACTTTAGATATTCACAAATGGAAGCTTGTGTGTTTAATAGACAAACCAATTCTAATTTATTTTAGTTGATTTGTTTTCACCCATGCTCTTGCTTACTGGAAACAAATGCTTTTCAAATTTATTAAATTTATTTGAAATACATACTAGCCAAACTCTTCTACAATCTACTAACAGTAATTTGGACTATTGCAAGGAAACTAGTCTGCACTTCTAGGAATAGTACTAGAATTAAAAAAAAAAAAAATAGCACTGTAGCCTACGTCACAGATTACTACCATTAGAGATGATAGAAAAGACCATATATTCTTATATATCTTCTTTTTATGCAATTTCACTAGCCTGTGTAGGCAAATTTGTTTGTTTCCATAATTATTCCTCTTTTACATTTATGTTTCACGAAATTTATGTTATGATACAGGGCGTATGCAGCCCTACAGCATGTACTACAGCACTTGGTGAGTAACAGCAGATAATTCAACGCAAAAGAAAGTAAATACGGTGGCAGGGCACTACAGTTCTGGAATTAGTTGGTGCGTAAGAATCACATGTGCATTAATATTTCTAAGTGAATGCAGCTCTCTCCACGTAACTCATAAAAACTCCAAATGATAGAAAAAATACGTTCAACACGTTAGCTGAAAAGGCCAGAGTAACATTATTTTAGTATACATTATTATTTAGATACTGATAATAATAAAAAGGCTTTAACTTTTTAGAAATCAAACAACGAGGTCAAACAACTATCTTCAAACAGGTGTGTACCACCAAGTTGGAGATGGCATAACAGAAACCTTAGTGACTTTGCAAAACCAACATCACATTTACAGTTCACAACCACGTACCTTAAAAGAAAAGTGTAAGCAGCATGGAAAAACAAAACAAATGTTACCTCAAAAAACAACATACCCTTAACTAGCAAGGTGCACTACATATCAATAATGTGTATTCTACTAGGCTTATTGATCCTTTGTGAACAATAATTTGCCTACAAATAAACCAGCCCACGCCATAATTTTCTAGTGAAAAGTAAAATGCGCATCATGCTACACCATAGCTAGAATTTATAAATTCTAGATCATAGTTACCATAGATATCAAATTACCATTAGGTTTGGTGTAGATTTTGTACATTTTTGTTTAGGATATTTTTATTTTAATAAAATGGTATATTTACTAATTCTATGTAGTTTTCCATTCTCAAGTCGGTTACAGTATATCACAGTGCAAGTGGTGTCCGGGTTACTAGCACCATGCATCACAGACAGAGATCAGGGTTCCAGGGTTTTATTAACGTTTTAAAATGTTTTGGTAGCCTAGTATACCTGAGAAAGTCCGGTTAATTAAAAAAAATAGTGGGTTTTAAATTTATTTTGGATTAAAATTATGGTGGTTTTAGTTTAAATGGTTGAAATTTCAACTACATACATATTTTAAAATGTTATAATTGTTTGGTAAGTTTTTCAACTCTGTTTAAGAAGTAAAAGATATAACAGCACTTTTCAGTATGCTGAAAACGAGACACACACTCCTCAGCATAGCAGCACCAAAAGTGAACCAGTTATGGTTAGTACCTGTGGTTGGGCTTAAAATGTGCGCGGGGACGAGGGCTACCCTGACACCGAGCAGTCTTAGATTCCTAGAAGCAACATCTAAGAGACCTGGTATCCTACTCCTACCCTACTCCTGAAATAAAAATTATGTACAGCGTGGGGCAGAGGGGAAGGGCTACCCCTGGCAATCACAGATGGTTAATTCTAGGGAAATGAAACTTTGCATGGTATATAAGCGAACAGGGGCACAACTAATCACGTGTCGCTCAATGACCTTGATGCCAATTTTCAAGGACATTACGATGCTAACTTTTTAACCAAGTTACGTAGAACCACAGTGCAAATTAGAAACTTGTAGACTTTGGCAAGGTATGGCCATTAAAAAAAAAGGAACGAAATTCGGTTCGTTAGTTTAAGAATTGCGGGAATTATAAGCATCATTCTGTTTTGTGACTGAGTGGCTTTCCTGCAAAACAGTGAGTGTAAAATAATAGTACAATGGCCGTCAAAGTATGTGAAGCCTGCATGGGGAGCGTTCACAAATAACAAAGCCTGGAGAGGGGAGGGAGGATTAATAATGTGTTACCATCTGTCTGGATGGTGGGGGGGAGTATGACGAAATGTTTCGTAGCCTAACACACACATTTTTGATAAATAATTATTATTGTTCGCGAATGTTTTTCCAAATTTTTTTCATAAACTATATTGGCTACACTATTTTTCTGAGTTATGTTTACAACTTGAAATTTTTATTTTTTCACATCACTGGTTATTACGCCCCTTGATACTAACTTCAGCTTATAAAAACGAATTTGTCCACAATGTGTTTGCAATTGGGAAGGGGGTTCGAAAATGTAATGTACTTTCAGGTGAGGGTTATGCTAAGTGTTATGCTGGTGCTACCAGTAGGGGGGGGGGGTTGTCAAAATGCTAGAAAAATTGTGTACATAATTTGTGAACTCTCTCTTACGACCAAACAGCAACTGACGTACTGATGACTGGACACGTTACAGATTTACAATACTTTCAGCATTTGTAGTAAAGGTCACATGTGTGGGCAGAACGGTGCTGTAAATTATAGAATATTAGCAGCGAGTCACCCGGGTCAACTAGAAAATAAAACTAAAGTTGTCCATCCTTTAGGTTAACATTTCTGATTTTGTTTCCGATAAGACCATGGTGATTTAATTATGCCAATTTGCGTGGTGTTGGCAGCGTGGTGTTGCATGGTATCTACATATATAATACGGAGCAGGCGGCCATGTCACCGGCCACGCCATTCCGTCGTACAATCAAGTACCCCACCCTGTAGTGCCATCTGTTGACAGGATTCGCCTTCAAATTCGGGTTGGGACACTTTTCCAACGTCTTCGAACAGATGGCGCCACTTACCAAACCTGCCATGTCGCTGTCTATTGACGGTCTTGGACTACAACTTCGGGTTATAACACTTTTTCCAAAATCTTCGAAGAGATGGCGCCACTTATCAGACCTGCCACACCGTTTTTGGTATTTTTGTGGTACAAAGCGGCCAACAAAGTTTTAGTCGCGTGGACTGTGCCATTGTCGGCGTTTGAGCTTAAAAAAAAAAAAAAAAAACCTGTGTCTACTAAACCAGACAACTTTAAACAAAACGACAATTGGTTCTTAATTTCGAGGCCCCCCAATGGCCTCGAAATTGCCAGCCTGATACGATGGAAAGGCGCATTTATTTCCTAAATGTTCACTTCCAGAGAGGAGTTGAATTGTTTTTAAGTGGGCGGCAACAATGTCGCCATGCACGGTACCGAAGTGAATTGTTTCAAAGGATTGACTTAAATATGGAATTACTTGCTTACTGAATGCTATATTTCTCAGTGATAGGTTTTTTTTTTTTAGCTTTCAGTTAAACACACGCCAGCGACTTTTCCAGGGCTGCACCAAAGGAGAATGTCACGGGGTGGCATTTTTCGGGCAGGGAGAGGCGGGCAAGCATGTATGGGGGGGCACATATGCAAATCCGGGAGGGGCAGGAGTGTGGGGATTGGGGGTTATAGTAATTATGGGGGGGGGGGGAGGCCATATGTGGGAGCCATTCA
>JAHWFP010014252.1:0-36482 GCA_023313725.1 Lithobius niger
GTGATGGACATGCAGCACAAGATTGCCTGGAGCCGTACACAAACACTCCTCGAGTCAAATTCCAGAAGGGACGTGCATTTAAATCCCTGGCAATCCAGCATGAAACATCCCATGGTTCTGTGCTTATGAACCTACAAGGCTCCTCAAACCCTTCTATCCAGCATCTTAGCACAGAACTGAGCGAGCGCCTTACGAAAAAGTGGCATAGTGAGAAGCAGTGAGTGCCGCCTCGTAAATACGGAGGGCTACGAGTCGCGTCGTAGTCTTCTGCTATTTCCACAATGATTGATGCACGTCATTGATGCACGTCGGATATTGTAAATAATGTAAAAACGCTTCTTGTGGTGGCCTGAAGAAGATAGGTAGGGATCGACCGATACAGAAAAATACCGATCCGATACCTATATTTTCCTCTCACTCCGATCCGATACAGATATCGATAACTATTTTTGAAAAAAGTCAACAGGTAAAAAAGTCAAACTCATTCGTACCTTTAACCATAAAAAATCCCAGTCCACACTGCAGAAAGGCCTATTTGCAAAAAGCCGACAGTACGCACGCGTTAAATTCACCGAGACGCTGTCCAGATGATGTCATGTGATGCGAGCGGTGCTATACAGGAAAGGTTTCTCGCAAGCTAGGCAGAATAGCCAGTGCGCACGGAAGATGGTCGTATCGGCAAAATATCTGTAAATAAACACCGATGCAGATCCGATACCGATGCACGAAAAATACCGATAAAATCTGTAAATACCGATACCGATTTTAATATCGGTCTATCCCTAAAGATAGGCGGACGATTTTTACCATCTTTAGTCAAGCAGCCTGTCGAAAATTCGCAAATTCGGTAGGATTTGTTTCTTTTTGAATTAGAGCGCGAGTTTGTCTTCTGGAATAGTTCCTTGTTGTATTGCTGAGAATTCAGCTTCTTTAACAGCGTTTGCTATGGCTACCAAGTGATTATAGTGTCCATGGCTTATCTTGAGTTCACCCCAGAACGACAGATAATCAATTGTACTAGCGGAGTCGCTCGCTTCGCTCGCTCATTCCGCGTCGTCTCGCTCCCCCCCCCCCCTCATTTAATTTGCCGTTCGGTCGGTAGATGGCATCGTATGTTCGCGCTGCTGGCCGTTGCGTTCCGAGCACAGCTATTATCTCAGCGGGGCTTGGCTGTTACTCTTGTAATTTGCCGTTCCGTCGGTAGATGGCAGAGATGGCATCGTATGCAGCTACTGTAACATCTAGGAAGATATAGCCGTTCATAAAATACCTACAGTACTCAAGATATGCCCAACCCTTCAAGGTAGTAGCAGTCGCCACTTGGCCAGTAGACCTTACAAAGCACTCGTCATTTCACAATTTCTACTCGCCACATACCAAATACGTCTTGTACGATGCAAGGTTTCTCTAATTTATGCGTTAAAAAAATTGTACAATTTTCTTAAACTCCAGTATTAATGCAAAGAATCCAGTTATATAGCCATTGTAAATCTGAGCATAACGCCGCAAACCGTTCGTCTCTAACTTATACGGTTCCAGAGATACCCCTTTTTTAGTGTCATGCTCTGTAGCTAGTCGCCGTTTTGGCAAGTAAGGCTAAATTCCAAGTCGCCAACTGTTGATTTCCACTCGACAAATGGCGAGTGGCGACCAACATTGGGAAGTGTTGGATAGGCCGCGTACACAATAGTGTTGAGTTGTTGCAGGACCACGTGCTGTGCAAACATGAGATCGTCCCAAAATGAGAGTCCGTTAGTTGAGTGATCGTTCCACTGTGCATACGCAACTGGAGGCCATCTGGATGCTTGGCTAGAGGAGGCGACTAAGCAATAATACAGAGTTTTGTGGCATTAACATTCAGTTTTGTGGCAACTTTCAGTATAACAGGGTTCGTACAGAACTCGTCACATGAATTTCCAGGCCATTTCAAGACCTTTAAAGGCTCCCAGGTTTAATTTTCCAGGCCAAAAAAAATGAAAATTTTTTCTTAAAATTGTCATCGTGCAACCAGAGATCTAAAAACGCAAAACTTTCCCATAATCTGTCATCCACATCAAAGTATTATAAACCAAATCGTAACACGTCTTACCCGAGTAATTGGATGGAATCCGGGCAACAAGGATATCGGTCCCAAGCCAGATCATTGATGATTACAAACTTCTGTATTCAGACATAATTTTAAAATGTCACATCGCTTACTTTGAAAATTCGAGTCCATGTCTACCTTCTGTAGGCTTTAGATTTCAAAGTAAAGGATATTTACCGTTCCAATATCCTTGCAAATTTTTTACAGTCAGGTTTTTCTGGAGTTGGAGGGGCTCAGAAAGACTGTCTTCATCAGGCTACCACATCACCGCTTACTTCGTCGTGATCGTTCGTCTGCTGCTATCGTTCGTTGGAATGCGGCGCGAGGCCATAGCCTCCGTAACTTGCAGGCCAGTGCACCACTTCTCCCGCAGCAACTTATTAAACTCTCCTCTCGGCAGGAACTGAATGTCCCTGGATATTCACCAGCACAGCCTACTCTCGGCTGTGGTGTTGAATAGCCAGGGATTCAAGGCTTCTCAGATGCACGTCATTGTTAGAGTTGGACTTGAGGTGTCACAGTGCATTCCCAGTTGATTAGGTGTCGAGTTTCCTTGTGGTGGACTGCTATGCCATTAGTTACAACTTCATTCCTGTTGTCTGCCATGTGCTGCTTGACCCTCGTACAAATACCTTTTCTTGTCTCTCCCACATAAACGGCATCACAATCCCCACATGGAACTCAGTAAACGCCTTTTCGGATGTTCTTAATGTGCTTCAGGTCTTCATCTTCTTGCTCACTGGCTTCACTTTTTTTTCTTGTTATACCATCAGGATAGGCATGCTTTTTCATCAGGTGATCCTTCAGGCCCTTTGCGTTCTTGACGTATGATGCAAAACTCGGCGAGCCTAGACGTAGCAAGGAAACATCAGTACGAGACCAAAGGAAGGTTCGTTCAGTTAGGCTATCCACTCGGGTGCCTAATCCGAATGATTAGTCGGACTTAGAAAAATGGTTTTACATCATACGTCAAGAACGCAAAGGGCCTGAAGGATCACCTGATGAAAAAGCATGCTTATCCTGATGCCATAACCAGAAAAAGAAGTGAAGCCAGTGAGCAAGAAGATGAAGCCCTGAAGCACATTAAGAACACTCGTGAAGGCGTTTGCTGAGTTCCATGTGGGGATTATGATGCCGTTTATGTGGGAAAGACAAGAAAAGGTATACATACGAGAGTCAAGCAGCACATGGCAGACACCAAGAATGAAGTTGTAACTAATGGCATAGCAGTCCACCACAAGGAAACTCGACACCGAATCAACTGGGAAGGCACTGTGACACTCCTCAAGTCCAACTCTAACAATGATGTGCGTCTGAGAAGCCTTGAATCCCTGGCTATTCAACACCACAGCCGAGAGAAGGCTGTGCTGATGAATATCCAGGACCTTCAAACCCAAACATTCAGTTCCTGCTGAGAGGAGCGTTTAATAAGTTGCTGCGGGAGAAGTGGCGCACTGGCCTGCAAGTTACGGAGGCTATGGCCTCGCGCCGCATTCCAACGAACGATAGCAGCAGACGAACGATCACGACGAAGTAAGCGGTGATGTGGTAGCCTGATGAAGACAGTTGTTCTGAGCCCCTCCAACTCCAGAAAAACCTGACTGTCGAAAATTTGCAAGGATATTGGAACGGTAAATATCCTTTACTTTGAAATCTAAGCATACAAAACGAAAAACATAATTGAAAAATAAATGGCAAATCACAAGTTTGTTACTCAATTTAAGGCTTTTCCATGCCATCTAAGATTTTTTTCGAGGCTTTTTAAGGCCTGGAAATACCCTAAGTGAAATTTAAATTTCTCAAGGTTTGTACAAACCCTGGATTAAGCTTTATTACATTTTCTTACTCGGGAGTGATCTTAGAATGGGGTATTGGGACCTTGCTTTTGCCTTATGCAATCTCAAAGTAAAATGTCCATATTAAAATTTATTCAGCACCAATATGGCATCTATCAGACGAAATGTTGTCGTCACATCGTGGGTAAGGGAAACAAGATCGCCAAATTCCAACACCATCTATCCCTCAACCTCTCTTGTACTCGAAATGACAAACTCCGCTATCACTCAACCTTCACGATATTAACGACCTTCGTGATAAAGTTTAAAATTCTTTTACATTTATTTACTAAACTTATATGTTCCTGTTGTCTAATTCATTAGGATATCATCAAACACACAGCCGCTTAACATGGAACCAACCACAGGCATGAGACTGGTCTTAAACAAAAAAAGCTGGAAAATATTTTTGAGCAAATAAGACGGCTTTTTCTGAAAAAAAGCTGATCATTTTAAGGTTCGTATTAAAGTTGCTTTTAAGACTCACCTAAATTTAAATGGAAGCCCTGCCATAAGTTCTAAAACTGAGGTCAGAAGTACCAAAAAAAATTTCAAAAACTGGAAAATTACTGAAAATGTTGCTCAGCACAAAAAAGGCTGAAGTCGGCTAATTAGCTTAAATTTCTCATGCCTGCAAACAACGGAGGCTGCAAATCAGCACCCAAAACAGAAAACACAGAAAAGGAAAACAAACCCAAAACGAGTGCTCTATCTCTCGGCTTTAATATCGCTCCCGACGAAGATTCTGTATTAAGGACATACTACTCCAAATTATAGCTTTACCGAACCAGTTTTAGCCGAGCAGCCACACGACCTCCGTTCAATTACGCATGCGCACTGGAAGAATCCCCACCCAAACAGAAACCTATTAGGGACAACCTTATGTGAGCACAACACAAGGCCCAGCGACTACTCAAACTAACCCCTTGCTAACAATAACAGAAGCCGATAAAGAAATCCAAGTTATTTTAGATTCTAAACAATGCAACAACAAACTTAACGGATATTTAAACAATCTGTCTACATACAAATTGCTCCTTGATGATCCCACTACCAATTTCCAAAGCGACATTAAAAGGCTCTTACTCGACGAACTGGCAGCTGAACTAACTCAAAACAATCCCAAACCATCTATCACTTTCAGACAGGTTAAAATTCGCATAAGTGGGTTCCTCTTCTGCTCCATAACTTCAGCACAAGACGCACCAATGTTAACAACCTGAGTTTTTGCCCACTTTTAAAACTATTAACCAGTGAAAAGTATGCCAAGAAGGAACAGAATAAATAATTTACGATCTCAAATGTCTCCATATCCCTGATGGCTACACTTTAGTAACCCATGATACTACTGAAGCGTTCCTAGAGAAGCAACATACTGAAACTACTTGAAGAAGCTAACACTCACCCAGGTGATAGGCTACTAAACCCTAAATCATCAAACAACTTAAACTTATATCCAAAAACGGAACTTCTTGGTAATAGCTGAAATTATTTCGTTAATGGTCAATGCCCACGACGAAGCTTCCGTAGCCCCCCATCTGGTGGCACACCTGCTGATATCCCAGCGGGCATTGCCACCTGTCCCTCACAAGCGTTTGGCGACCAATCCGGTCGGTGAGAGCAGACACAGTGGACGGTTTTACACTAAAGTAAGCATTTTACGATAAGTTTATCTTTAATTTTATCTTTAAAATTCCATTTTTGCTTTCATCTCAAATTCTGAATTTCCCTTAGTTCTTGACCGACTCGTCTAGAAGGATATGGGTCGAGCCAAACCCCGAACCAAATCGCACAGCCGAACCATACATACCACAATGGTACCCACCTGATGCAAGGTTTCACCCTCTCTTCCACAGGCCATTGGGTACCAAAACATGTTCCTCCAACAGAGCTCTACTGACATTCCGCAGATGTTGTTTAAGATATAAAAAAGAACATTTTGCCGGCCCTCAGCCCGGCCGGCTAAAAATGGTTTCTTTTTGCCTAAAACATACTTAACCTGTTAATTTGCATTACATCGTCCCTAATGGAATGTTCCCCTGGAGGTTACTTCCGGTGTGCAGTCGCCTGCTTGCATGCCCTACTGCGCCTGCGCGGCTCAGTCCTCCCTTATAAAAGCGAGAGTGCGGACGCTTTCGGGATTTATTTTCCTCTCAATTTGTCAGGTGGTGACTCGACAGGGGAGACAGGGCGGCATTAGGTTAAGTATGTTTTAGACAAAAAGAAACCAATTTTAGCCGGCCGAGCTGAGGTCCGGCAAAAATGTTCTTTCTTATTTGCCAAAACCTCTTAACCTGTTAATTTCGCATTTTATTCAGAACTTGAGGAAACAGGAATTTGGATCTCTTTCGTAGGGATTGGTGGCCCTGAAAAAGACCGTTGTTTAAAGGGTCTTGCTTCCTCCAGTGGATGGCTTGCTTCCTGCTTCATTAAGCGCTTAAGGGGGCTTGACCACGGTTCTGGCTGCGACGATTTGTCCCAGCCGGTGTAGTCCTTGTTCTTCCCTTGACATGTCCCTTAGGTAGTGGGAGGTGAAGGTTGATTGGTGACGCCAGGATGCTGCTGCCAGGATCTCTTCGATTGGGGTGGCGGTGTGGTGGGCCCATGATGTGGAGATTGCTCTGACTTCATGTGCCGTAACTCTTATGCTCTGGCTCGTGCTCTGATTATCGTACGCTGCTTTGATAGTTTTCGTTACTCAACGAGATATCATTGCGTATGAGCTTTTGCCGCATTGGGAGTCTACTGGGAGAAAGAGTTGGTTTCTACCCTTGCGGATGTCTTCGTGTTGTGTGCGGGCTAGGTAAAAACGAAGTGCTCTGACGGGGCAGAGGAGACGTTCAGATGGTTTTTGTGTATTTGCTCTGAAAGATGTTCTTGGGTGTAGGGTTACGTAAGAGAAATTCGGTCCAAAAATGCAATAAGCTGGGTCGGCCGTGAGGGCTTGAATTTCAGAACAGCGTAGACTAGCTGTGAGGGTTACAAGGAAGACGGTTTTCCGGGTCATGAGGTGGGGAGAGCTGTCTTGCATTGCTTCGTATGGTTCCTTCATAAGGGATTGAAGAATGAGAGAAAGATCCCAGTCGGTTACAGTTCGTCTGTTGTGGGACATTCGTTTTCGAAGGCTTGGAGTAAAGAGGAGATGCGGTAGTCGTCAAGCAGTTTTGTTTTGTTTGCTGCTTTGAAAACTGAGTTCAGTGCAAATCGGTAAACGAGAATTGTCGAGCCTTTCAATTTGTCAGTTTTGAACAAATCACTTAAGAACTTTAGAAAGTCTGGTGTAGGGGGGGTCGATTGGATTAGTTTTCCTTGGGATACACCAATGAATCCATTTGGTCCAGTGACTGTCGTACATGCGGTTAGTTGAGTGTCTGGTTGCTTTTGAGGCGATGCGTTCGGCTTCTTCGTGATGAATTCCAGCCTTCTTGAGTTTGACGATAGTAGCCACCCGTGTAAGTTGAGGTATGCCAGATTCGGGTGCAGTTTTGTTCCTTTCAGTTGTGATAGAAGATCTGGAAGAAAAGGCAGACTTTATGGAGTGTCTACTATTAGGTCTAGTAGTAGCGGGAACCATGCCGCTGATGGCCAGTGGGGCTAGAGGCTTTGGCTTCTTCCGTTTTCTAAAGGACCTGAGGTAGTAGTTTGAAGGGGGGAAAGACGTATGCGTACAGGTTGTGCCATGGAAACATCAAGGCGTCTACAGCTATTGACTTCTCGTCTGGAATCGGGTTGATGTAGTCTGGCATTGTGCTTCGTGGAGAATAGGTCTAGCATCGGAGTACCCCAGATGTTGAGATATTCGCAGATGGATTTCTTGACGCACCATTCGCCCGATGGTGGTTTCCGGCGTGACAGAGAGTCTGCAATCACATTTCTGTTGCCTGGGATGTGCAGAGGCAGAAGGGTGATGTTGTTTGGAATGCAAAGATTGAAGATTTCTGAGGTCAGGCTGTGCAGGGATCTTGATTTCGTTCCTCCTTCCTTGCGAATGTAGGCCAGAGCTGTCGTGTTGTCGGCTTGAACCTGTACGACTTGGTTTTGGATTTGAGGCCGAAAGTGTTGGAGGGCAAGGAGAATTCCACGTAAATCGAGAATATTGACGACGTCCTTGACGGTTGGTGGCCATAGACCTAAGATTTCCTGGTTGTCTAGGTGGGCACCCCAGCCGTCTTTAGATGCATTGGTGAAGATGAGTCGATCGGGAGAGGGTTCGTAGAAGGGCATCGTCTTTGTGAGGTTTATTATGTCTGACCACCAAAGCAGGGTTTTGAAAGGGAAGTCCGTACCGAAAGGTATTTGTCTGTCTGGATGGATTTGGTCGATTGACCAGTTGTCTATTAGATGGTGGTGGAGGGGACGCACCATCCAGCGTCCGTAGGGGACGAGGTTCGGCATTGCGTCTATTTTCCAGATGAGGGAGTTCAATTCTCGGGGAGAGAAGGATGTCTGATTCTGGAAGAGGTGGATGTTTTGCAGGAGGTCTTGAATTCGGTCTAATGAGGGCGAGGTTGTTGCTGAATGTAGATTGAACTCTGCTCCGAGGAAGGTGAAAGACTGGGCTGGAGTGAGGCGGGACTTCGCTTGATTTACTCTGAATCTCAGTTGGTTCAACAAAGAGATTGTTTTGTCTCTGTTGTATTTGAGTTTATGTGGGTCTGGATCGTTGAGATCCTAATGTCTAGGTAAGTACTTGCTTGGATTTGTTGTTGGTGTAATTTTGCTAGGATTAGTTTCAGAACCATGGTGAAAATTCTCGGTGCTGCATTTAGACAGAAGGGAAGACAGCGGAATTCATAGACCTTTTGGTTGTAGATTAAGCGAAAGAGGTGGGTTGATGTTGGGTGCAGAGGAACATGGGGGTAGGCATCCTCTAAATCAGTTGATACTGTCTAGTCGTGTTGTTTGAAGGAGAGGTGTATTGGTTCCAAGGTCTCCATCTTGAAGTGTTCGTTGAGAATGAACTTGTTTAATGGTTTCATGTTGAAAATTAAACGAGATCCTCCCGACTTCTTTGGTCGAGTGAAGATTGTGCTGTAAAAACCCGGGCCTGGGTTGTGGCATTCTCTGATTGCGTTCTTTCGTAGGAGTTCCGAAACTTCAGATGAAAGGGATTCTGAAATTGGAGGAGCAAAGTCCCAAGGAGGCTTGGTCGCCAGTGGCGGTTGTGCTAGAGTGTTGGGCGAAAGCTGTCATTTATTATCGAGCGAATTTCTAGGTTGTGAGTTAAGCTTTGCCATGCTGGAAAAAAGTGCCGGAGTCTTCGCCGACCGAAAAGCAGAAGAGGTGAAATGCGTCATTGCTGGTTGGTTTTACGAAAGGAGCTTCTTCCCCCTGGCGAAGAGTGGCGGCTGCGGCGGTTGGGCGTTGAGGCGCGCTTGTGCTGGATGCGTTGGCCGGAACGGGGTGTTTGGGGTGTTCGGATTAAAGGTGCAGGAGCAGTGGCTTTCTTCCAGTCATCAGCCGAGGCTTGGGGAATGGGTTGCCTGTTTTTATGAAAGGGGCGATTAAACGCAAGGTTGTGTTTTTGCGGCTCGGGTTTCCGTGAGATGTCGAGGTGTGGGACGAGAGTCGTGATTAGACCTTGAAACAGGGTGTCGGACTCGCGGATTGGCTGGTTCCGGAGTCGGTGACGTGTCGAGACGTTCAAATTGTTGGCTGATGAAAGGGCTATTTCCCGGAGGAGGAGGAGTGTTGTTAAATAAGGCCCTAGTTGCCCATGTGAATGAATGGTAGGTAGCAAAACTGGCTTTTTGGAAAAGCTGAGAAATAAGCAATGAAAGGTTTCGAGTCCGTTCTGGGCTTGCGTCTGACGAAAGCTTCTCGCAGAGGGAGTTGAGTGTTGACGGAGGTGTTTAGAACGTCTGCTTAAGAGGCAGCCAGAAGGCTTTTATCGTTTAACGTTTTCGTTCATTTATCGTTTTCGTCGAGGACGAAAGTTGGGATTTTGGCCTTCTTTGGAATGAAAAGGGCTGTGCCAAAGTCCATTTTCACCTCCCCACAAAGGAATTCACATTCTGTATAGGTGCCAAAATTGCGGGGGTTCGTGGCACCATCTCTGAGTGGGCGAAAGAAGCTGTTTTTACGGCCAGGGCGAGGGGCAGGTGGTTCTTTGTCCAGAATGAGGGGGTACCCTTCGCCGAGTAAGGATCCTTCACTGCGGAGTAGGCAGGTTAAAAGAGTCGTCGACTGGCCAAGGAGACTGTAGGGTTTGGAGTCCCTGTCACGGAGAGCAAAGTCAAACCCGTTCTTGAATCCTCTGTTCATGACAGGAGCATCGGCGGATTGCAACGGCTTGAAAAGAAAGCAATCCGGGACCGTTTCTTCTACCGTTTTCAGCAGCGACGCCAGCGGGATGGTCGGGTCATCAGGGGCGTCGTCTGGGAAATGTATGCGCTTTGAGGTCGTCAGGTTTAGCGACGAAAGCTGAGCTTGAGCCGGCGGGGCTGGAGATGGGCTGACCGGGACGGGCACCGGACCGGTAGACGCAGATGCGGCCTTTCGTTTTGTGGCCGTTTTGGGAGAAGACAGAGGGCCACGTTTGTGGCTCTCATAGCTGGTAGTGGATGCAACCCAGTCCTGAGTGTGGGCGTGATGGGCGGAAGACGTGCACGACAGCAGCGGCATCGGATTGTCTTTCGTTTTCCCATGTTAGGGCTTCATGGACCAAGAGTCGGACTTCACTGCGGGTGACGCTGTGTCCCCTGCAGGAGGAGATTGACGAAAGGTCCAACGGGGAGTTGAGAGCCACATGCGGGACGGAGGCAGAAGTAGCTCGGCAGAGATTTTTCTTTGCTTCACGATAGAGGTCTTTGGCCTGTTGAAGTGCCAGATGGAGAGACGAAAGGTCCAAAGGTGAAGCAGGAGGAGTCCGTTGACCGGCTTGAAGCGGGAACTCATCTTGGCCAGGTTCGGTGATGAAAGGAGCATCAGTGAAGGTTGCGGAAAGGATAGGCCCGTCGGCGGCAAGGTCCAGTGCAGAGACCCAGCGATGACCGAGGACGAAAGGAACAAGAGCATGAGAGCGAGCGGCAAATAAAGCGGAGCCTCCGGGTGAGGCGGCCATCTACGGTGAATCTAAATTCCAACGAAAGGCGGGGGAACCAAGGAGCGAGGTGACGTGTAGGGACCTCTGGAGGAAAATGAACGCCAAAAGCGTATGCGCTCTCGCTTTTATAAAGGAGGACTGCGCCCCGCAGGCGCAGTAGGGCATGCAAGCAGGCGACTGTGCACCGGAAGTAACGTCCAGGGGAACATTCCATTGCGGACAATGTAATGCAAATTAACAGGTTAAGATGTTTTGGCAAATAATAAAGTTGGTTTTACTATGTAAAAATTATAAAGTTGGTTTTGTGTCCACCATGAGCAAGCTGCCACAACCTCGTCTAAAGATACCCTTGAGGTAAAGGACCAAGTTGACGCCAAAGTCCTTAATTTGTGTGCTCGCACCGAAGGGGGGAAGGTCCAAATGATTCGGGGATAAATCATACGCACGTACCATCACCTCGCACATCCAAGACATTGAGAAAACGTAGCATCCGAGAAGCCACTTTGTCCAGAGTAGATTGTGCGAGCGAGTAAAATTTCGTAGCCTCCAGGTACAAATGCAATGCGCGAATCGGGCATTGTACTCTTTCTAGTGCGTAGCACCACTACGCTGAGTGCTCTTATGACAACGGAAAGATGGATTTCATCGGGTCGCAGGTTCTATGCATGGAACTCTGGCGGGAATTCAAGAATGACACTTGACCAGACTTTAGCAAAGCGATTGCGGTTCTCCTTTTTGGTGAAAAGCTGGTAGTTCACTTTGACGTGCGGTGGTTGCTAAGGCGACATGGTACACTGTTTCAGTAATATGTAAAAGTGAGACCTTTCATAACGGTTCGTAAGGAGTTGTAGACACGCTGGAAAGCACCAGGGTTTCAAGCAGGGAAAAGACGGCATACTCTCAACCACTGGGGTCCCTGGCCATCAACCACTTCTGGAAAAACAGCATTCCGCTCATGAACATTACCAGTCTAACACGCTAACACTGACCAACTCAGCAGACCAGAGCTTGCCTCCACACTTGACAGGAAGCGGTACCTCTGGCAGCAGCAGGATCAACGATCCTGGGGTCAGAAAGTTTTGTTAAGTTTGTGCGGGAAGAATGGCAAGACATCCACGTGCTAAGCACTGTGCCCGGGACAGGAGAATGTGATCTATTAAACTTGGGACAACCCAAGGACGGTGAACACGGTGCGGCTGGTATGGCTACAGCCGTGCCACTTTTCAGCCATAAGATATTGCACATTACAACTTGATTATCCTGTTTTCCAGTTCGTGAATAAAATTCAAATAATTAGTAGCACACCCTTTTTTTAAATAAGGTATGAAGGTATGAAACTTAATAAGTTTCTACACTTACGGATTCAAATGAAAATATAGTCAAAACAATATGTCGCATAAAGCAACTAATTCCAAACACTTCCAGTTTCGATGAAAAGAAAAATCGAATCACCATTTACAAGCAATCTCCTTCGCTCGTCATTCAAATTATAATTATCTATAGATTTTTTTGGAAATTTTCGTAAGCGCCTACATTTTAACTTACAGGTGGCCACACATACTTAAAGCGTTTTGTAGCAATACACGAAAGCGGTTCTCCGTTCATCGCTAAAGTGCTTAAAACAAGCAAAACACGCGGTGTTCTGTGTATACAGATCAGTGGTAAATATGGTGGCAAAATAAAATTAAACCTCATGAGGAATGCAAAATTCTCATTTTTATATACCTGCAGTGTTTTTTCAGCAACTTAGGCTATAGACAATTTGGCCAAAATTCTAGACACATTGTTTTTCCCATTTGACAACACTGTTCAAAATGGCTTCTCTGCTTTACGATAAATTTTTTTACGCCCAATATTTTTTGTAGCCATTTTTTTGTAGCCGTTTCCACTTCATTTTAGCTTTCACCGTCCCTGGGGCACAAGGTCGAGGTCGTTGCTCCTACCAGCGCCGCATCCGCCATCTTGGATTAAATCATTAATGGAATTCGTTTGACGTTTACCCAACACAGTTTTAACATCACACCGTATTGCAGTCTTTATTTCCGACATGACATTACCCAAAAAAGTTCCTGGCGTCCTTGCAATGTAAAACATGACATTGGACCAAGGGTACAAATTTATGTCAATGGGGACCGACGGAGAATTAATCATGGCAATGAGTGGAGAAATGGGCGACAAAGAAGCAACAACGGCCATGTTTGAATTGGGGTCTTTAGTTAACAGAATCTTTTTAGGATCGAAACCGACATTAACCCATTGGATCCTAAAAATGTACTGTTACAGAGTGGCTAAACACGTAACGGTACGTTTCTCACTTTCGATTTACTATAAGAAACTGTGGAGGGCATGGCCCCGTTACTTAGACAGGCCCTTTGTTGGTCATTATTAGTTCATTTTCCAGTTGCTAGAATTGCCGTTTTTTTGGGTTTTAGCTGGAGCGTTTATGGAGGTGAAATCCAACATGGCGTAGAGTGTGTGTTGTCAACCTAATATGAAACTGAAACAGACTGTTATTGATAGTAGTAACATGCCACATATGACTAGAATTTGTTGGGAAAAATGGTGCGAACCATTTTGGCGGTTCGTGCCCAAACTGCAAAGACAGTGAGGCACGGCATTGTTGTGACACGTGCAGTGTGCTGTTGTGCCGCTCTCGGTATCAAGATGTCGGCGAGGACGGACGGAGATGGCGATGGTTAGTCAACCAGATAGGGCCTTAGCTTAGCTAAACGTAACTGCGCTACGCCTTGGACTAACCAAGTCTGACGACTGGCCTAGAACGGCCATAGCTGCGTGGCTGATCGTCGGAACCGCTGCATAAGTGCAGCAAAGTGACGCCGTCAAGCGATCATCGCCATCCCGCCCGATTGAGAAGATCCACTGAAAACAGAAGGTAATTATCCAGCCCATGGGTTAATTCCTCCTTCCCATCTGAATTCGGCACCAGCAAATGATTACAGTGAACAAATTTTACTGTCATTTCTAATTGATGTATTTATTTCAGACTTGAGCAGCTTTGTTTTTTCACTAGGCGTAGTATCTTTTTGTCGTACTTTTGACATAACACAAATATTTAGTCTTTTTTTTTTCCTTGGTTTCTACAAAAAAAATTAATTTTCTTTTAACATTTTCAGCTAGGTTCCCTCAAAGTGTGCACTTTCAGCTACTACCTGCCAAAAAATTTATGTTAATTGCTGAAACACTAGCTGTCTTATGATTTTTTTTTGTAAGACGTGAATGTGGTCAGGACCAGCGGATATGCACAAAACATTACATCAGGCTCCAAAGTGTTAACCCACGGTTTAATGAACTTCCTTGAAAAGTCTGACACGGCAGAACATTCATGGTAAGTTTGCCACTCTTACTGATTTTGACATCATATTGGTTTTTTGCAGGCTACATGTTTATACCCTGACATCTTGAAATGCAAGCACACTTCTAGCTCAGAAAGAGCTGTATCAACGGGTTGGGAAATTGGACACCTTGTAGCGAGAGCAATGCATGCAACATACTTGGTCTTTGTCGAAACTATTTAGGGATAGGTGGCAATGCACGCAAGGTTATGAGCAGGTAAACCACCAGATAGGGTGTTACGGAAGCTTCTTAGCTTAGATTTGGGCATACATAGAGGATTAATAAACGATTTAAGTCATATAAAGGGAGTACTTTTGGAAGATAGTGAAAACAACGTATCTCCAACATACAGGGGTACGTGATACCAGCTTTTTTAACTCAACACTGATACATGTACTTTATTATTCCAAGTATTGGTATCACGATACTTTCTCGTTATTGATACTTTCTCGATGCCAATACTTTTTTCGATATCACTAGTCTTTGCGATACCGATACTTCGAGAATTAAAGGTATTTAATGGATGGTAACCGATGAATGCTTAAAGTAAAACTCGGAATATTCAACTCTTCACAACTTCATAATGATTAAAGGTAGGTCAAACAATGTTTAGATCTCTTCGCCGTAAACGATACCGAGTCGATATTAAAAAAACTGTTTGATACTTTTCGAGACCGTCGATACTTTTCGATATCGTCGATACTTTTCGATATCATCGATACTACAGTATCGCAAATTTAATACCAAATTTTAAAGTTCGATACCACTACCGATACCAAGAAATAACAGTACCAGTATTGAAATTCGACAGTATCGCACACCCCAGTCCAATTACAGGGGTCGCACAAGATCGCAGACAACAAATTCAAGCACTTTCAAGGATTTTTTTCCAAAACCAGTACACCGTATTGTCTCGCATATAAATACTTTTTTCAAAATATCGGACAACACGATAATTTTGCTAAATATTGACCGATTTTGACGTTTTAACCACCATTTTAACCGTCTTTTCACCAGCTTCCCAATGGTGCATACCACAAGTCACTAGCCGTGCCTGCAAAATCTACCGTATCCTGGTATCTAGGATACCTGACAAAATCACTGTCATCAGACAAAACACGTAATTTGTTGTACTCAAAAACACGCTTTTCATCAGACAATTTTTGCATTCTGATGAGACAATTTGACATTCTGGATACCAGACACTTTTTTTGCATGTGACACTAGCTATAAGTATTCTAAAGTTTTATCTACAAAACCATTCAACTTACATTTCTAAACATGGCCTCCAAATAGCATCAATGCTAATTTTAACAGGACTAATGTTTAGTTAAAACATAAATACTTGTCTGTTGATTAATAAATAACATTTGAAAAACTGAGCACAAATACACAATTTTAAAATTCAAGTATAAATTGCATCTCTGAGCGAACTTTCGACAGTCCAGAGTGCTGGTGGTGTTAAACTTAACTGTCATCAGACTCCTTCACTTAGACACATGTCAGACCTGTTTGGTCTTTTTTAACGTGGCGAACTGTAACAATAGACGTTCGCTTTCCGTTGCCTTCAGAATCTATGGGGCTGGTTCTCCAGTCGAATGCATTTGCAGCCAACATATCCAAAAAGCTCGAGTGCCGCTCATGAACATCCAAGAATCGCCCATAAAGACCTCATCACCTGATGGCAATGCTTGCTGAATCCCACTCGTTCAGAGAGGAGCCACCGCCTCCACCACCATCGACAAAGCTAACCGTGTGTAAAAGGAGCCATTGTGGCAACCCTTCCCAATGTCGGTCGCCACTCGCCATTTGGCGAGTGGAAATCAACAATTGGCGACTTGGAATTTAGCCTTACTCGCCAAATCGGCGACTAGCTACAGAGCATTCCACTAAAAAAGGGGTATCTCCGGAACCGCATAAGTTAGAGACGAACGGTTTGCGGAGTTATGCTCAGATTTACAAGGGCTATATAACTGGATTTTCTGCATTAATATACTGGAGTTTAAGAAAATTGCACAATTTTGTTAATGCATAAATTAGAGAAACCTTTCATCATACAAGACGTATTTGGTATGTGGCGAGTAACAATTGCGAAATGGCGAGTGCTTTCTATGGTCTACTGGCCAAGTGGCGACTGCTACTGGATTGACATTCGGAAGGGTTGCATTGTGGGAAACTTAAATACACAGCAAGATGGACTTCTCAGCAAAGGCATGTTCAAACTCCGAAACTTGCCTGATGAAGACAGGTTTTAAAAAGAAACATCCCTGTCGAAAATTCGCACCCTGACAACGCAAGTTGTTACTGCAATCTTCAGTTAAAATATTTTTCATTCTGTGCGACTGCGAAACCAAAGTAAACATGTACCTGTCGGTCTTTAAAGTATACTGTATTGTTTGGCGTTAGTACACTGAAACGTCTTTGAAACATTATTCTATGAACCGTTGGAAATTAAACAAGGTAAAATTCAACAAGATAAAAGAACCTAATTTGACCTGCATTATATATTATTAAAGGCTAAGGACATGTAATTTCTGCGATAATACTAGGCACAATTTTGCGGCGAGTGTTGTTGCGATGAAGGCGCAATTTTGCGGGATTTTGGTGTATTATTGCGGTGATGGATATGGCGGTTGAATTCGTTAACGACATCCCCTTGACTCGTATATTGACGAAATTTATAACAAAAATTACAACGACGAACGCAAATATGGGCGCACAATTGCAGCCAAATTTTGTAACATAAATACGCCCCACGTACATGACTGATGATGATCGACTGTTCACTTAAGGCTACCAAGTTACAACAGCATTATTTGGTGCAGATTCACCTGAGTATTGCTTCGGTGAGAACTGCTCCATAATTTTGTTCCAGTAACTAGTTGTCAAATTAAATTTATTTCATGAAAAATGAAGTCATTTTTGCGGTAAATTTTGCGCTATTTTTGGAAATTTGTGGCATTTTGCGACAATTAATTTGGTGTTTTTGTTTCAGTTAGTGATTGTTTACCTACCCCATCAAGAATAATTTTCATAGCTCATTTAGAGAAAATGTTGCAAAATTTGCGATTTTGCAAAATCGCAGAAATTACATGTCCTTATTAAAGGCACCTACACAAGACGACAAATACCGTTTTTACATTATTTAAAATTCATTATCGCTCAGGCACTGTTAAGAGTAAGAAAATTGCTCTTTTTCTCGTTACATCTCTGGCACTTTGAACTCGCCTGATACCACGGCCCACAGCATTCACAATGTTGGTCCAATCGTTCTTGACAACAACTGCATCGTCTGTCTCATGCTCGTTCGTTCTCAACTACTTAAGACGGGGCAGTTTTTCAAGGTCTCTGCCAATCAAGTGCCCTATGTTGGGATCGGAAGGCCCCTGGATGCTCGAGAGGGGGAACAGAGTTCTGTGGATGTTGAATGGCAATACACGCTACATCACAGGCCATTGTAACTTGTAGTGTTGGAATCAACACGTGTTTTTGTCCGCTCCCATTCAAAGTGCCAGAGATTTAACAAGAAAAAGGGCAAGTTTATTTAAAAGTACTTCATGAATCAGAAGAAATTCTGTTGAAAATAAGCAAGATATAGGAAAAATTGTTGCTAAATTGTTCAAGTTGAGCTATGATGAATTATGAACAATGTAAAAATGATGGTAAGGGAGTTTGACAGTAATAACAACAACAGTTCTTTTAGGAAGACAAAGCGTAAACCAAACACTTACCTTCTACACGATGATGATCAGCAGGAAGTGGAGAAATAGGATGTACAAGCGGTGAAGATAACCGTGAGTGATTAGTCACATTCATAGCAGTATGTGGTAGTGATGGAAGAGGTTTCATTAATTCATTGTGTTCGTGGAATTTATCAGCATGACTACTTCGAGAAGAAAGGCTGTGTCGGTCTGGTGGAGAAAGCAAAGGCGAGAGCGGGCGTCCCACCTTTTCAAGTCTATCGGTAATAACACTGGCCCGATCATACCTCTCTAGCACAACAGACACTTTGTTTTCCACCACGTGTGAAGATTTGTCGAGGGGGCGATCGTGTTGGTTAGGGCGCTCAAATTTGTCAGGCCGAGTATTGGATTTTTCCAGTAGCCGATCTGTCCGTTCGGGGCGTTCCGATTTCTCAAGTCGCTCCTTTGGCTCTGCACGGTCTAATTTGTCAAGACGCTCCCTAGGCTCAAGGCGTTCTAGTTTGTCGGGCCTCTCCCTCGACTCAAGACGCTCAGGTTTTTCGGGACGATCCACTTTTTCCAGGCGATCGGCCCGCTCTGCATGAGCACTACTACGCTCTGGGCGATCAGAACGTTCTGGTTGGACGAAGGAGGATCTATTATCCGAAGGTCTTTCAACGGGCTCTTGCTTCACTACAGGAACGGGCGACCTATTTTTATCCATTTTATCCATATTAGATAATAAAAAGTTAGACATCGCCGTACTGGAAGCAGTTCCAGAGTCACTCTTGAACTTTTTCTCAGGAAAGCCACTATCCTAAATAAAAAAATAAAAAAGTTGCATGAGAATTGTATATGGCGTACACAGTGTTAAGGTAAAGTTGCATGAGTTCGTTTAAATCACCAAACCAGACCAAATTTAAGAGGGCTTAAAAATAATACCACTTCAAAGAAATTATTTCTCTAGTATATTTTCCGAAGTCCGAGCGGATGGGCACTCTTTTCTTGGTTCTATTATTAAGTTTCATCGTTTTTATTATTTATTACATTTTTATGCCTGAAAAGTGTTTCCCTGTAGCAGCTATTACAACTTATCAGTCCAAATGGGTACATTTTGGTAGTTTTGTTTACATTTGTTAAGTACAATTACAATAAGACTGTCCGAATTAGCGGGGACCATGGGCTGTTCGGATAATCAAATTATACAGATAACCAAATTTACATGCTAAACTGTAAACAAAGACGTTAAATAAACGATTCAATTCATTGTTTAGCATGTAAATTTGGTTAGCTGAACAATTCGACATCCAAACAGGCCTTAGTCCTTAGGTTGGACAATCAAGTTTTAACTGAACTTAACAAAAAGTAAACAAAACTACCGGAACATACACATTTAGGTAACTAGTAGCTGTATTAGTGTACTTAAGTGAAATTTTGGGCTGGAGAATTGTACTTTAACCACAAGGATTACAACAAGGTTTTGAGTGAAAATGTTTCAAGAAACAGGACTAAAATAAGCTCCATTTCTCATTTTTCTCTGAAGATTCAAATTTGTGAAATTTTCCCAAGAATTGGCGTTTAGATAAACGAGGCTTTCAATAATAGGGTTTCGCATAATCGGGTTCTACTATATTATTATGGTACTTATTTGATAACACCTCATACAAAAGCTCTCAGAAAAACTCGCAAAAAAAAAATAGTGCATAACAAAAAATAAATATCGGCACAGAGCTGCTTAAGAGAAAAAAAGGTTCATGCGGAGGATTTTACTGTGTCAACTTTGAGAACGTTAATTGAGTGGCGCACGCTGTTTGGCCAGTAGACATTAAAATCAGGGTTCGTACTTGCCTGTAAACATAAAATTCCAGGACTTTTCCAAAATTTTTCAATGACAATTCAAGGACCACACAAAAATAATTACTTATAAATCCCCAATTTTTTTTTTTATCGATGATGCATTTTTCTTCTAAAGTCCAATAATATTAAATTAAAATTTTTAAAGAGTTAAAAGATAGTTCGGAAGCTACTCGTTGATTTTCTGAGCAAAACGCTGCACACAAAAAACTTTTCAGATATATTTTTCATGGTTAGTAGTTACTAGGATTTAACAAAAAACTAACCTTTCCACTAGAGGCAGACAAAATCTTCCGTTTTAATCTGCTTGGACATTTGTCAAGAATGGCTAAGAACTCTGCAGTTAACTCTGTGAACATTGGGAAAAAAAATAATTATAAAACCTGAATGACAACAAACCCCCACTACATAATATATTACACAGTATCGTTACCTTCGAGCAATTCCAACGTAATTCCCTTTTCGACATACCAAAACCACTCCTTGTCTTCACTAGAACGAGGAATCTACAACAAGCAATTATAGTTAAACCTTATTATAACAGTACCCCTTAGAACAATAATCCCGTTATAACAATGCTATTTTTGATACTTTTGCTTGCAACAATGCATATGACCTACAGCCAGGAATTATTTTTATTAAAAAAAAAAAATATTAACTTGTTCCTTAGGTAGATAATTTTTTTTTTTTAGTCAGCCTATACTAGGCTCAGGTTATCCACACCAGTAGTCGAGTCTTTGTTTTTCCCGACACCACACTTTCCATCACCTCTTCTTTCTCTGTGCACGAAAGGAACGAGTTAATGAGTGATCCAATGGTATCTTTTTTTTTGTCATCGTTGGTAGGAGTGAAATAAATATACACTCCTCGAGGAGTGATTGAAAAAGATGTTCCAAAAATTAGGAGAGGGAAGCTACTGAAGGGGCTGATGAGTTCAACGTCTAGCCCGTGCAGCAAGTAAACCACTGCCTCCATTTTGATTCATACACCTTAACGTTCAAGGTTCGGTGACATAGACGGAGTCGGTCTACTTCTGTTGAGAAGCCCCCGAAGCCACTTAGGTTTTCTGCAAAGACTCCAAGCATGAAGGTGTAGCAAGATGTACAACCTTTAGAAGGAGTTGGAATATGGAAAGGCATCCGCTGTCATTACGCGCCAGCTGATATTCTGTCTGTTATCCAAACTTGTTTGTGTGGAAAGGGTGATATTTAAGGACTGAGTGCGCGCTAAGAACTTATAACTGACTTGTAGAAAAAAAAATCGCAGCTTCTCACCCAGTTGAGGTAAGGGAATGAAACATGCGTCATTTTTATCCTTAATGATCTGGCTTTCATGTCCCAGTTTAAATTTTACTATAATTGGCTGGAAGTTTTCGATATGACTTGTAGAAGAGCTGTAAACAATGATTATACAGCGGGCGCATTTGGGCGCACCCGTCCTTAAAGGGTTAAGTTCGGCAGCTGCCCATTTGTCCCGGTTGCGAATAGGTCGACGAATGGCATTTCCCCCTGTGACGATACAAAGCCCTGCAAACTACTGGCTACAGTCTCCACTCTGTTGTTGGAATCTTGTTGGTCCCGGAAAGCTCGTATGCCAACACATTTGAAATCACGGCTATGTACCTGGGTTGAAAAACGACATCTAACCCTTGACGGTGCTCAAACAATTCCGTTACTTTCACCATCAACGAAGCCGATCAAATTCCCTCACCTCTTCTGACGTGGTGTTGTCAGACATCACTCCCACTACCTAGTGTGGAAGAATTGGTGACCATTCAAAAATTGTTTTCTACACGCTCTCTCAGTTCTAGCACGCTTATGTGAAGATCTTTTTCATCTATTGACCACTATACTGACGCTCAGCTCGAATCAAGGTGAGCACTCCACACTTGGTATGAAGTGTCCGTAAAAAATAGATCTGGTAACACTTGTTCATTATAACGTCTACCTCCAGGTGAAATGAATTTAGCCACCAGTCCACCGCCTCCAACGGTACGTCTCAGAGGGGCAGAAGATATTTCTAGTTTTCTCGATGACACTCTGCTTGCAGAGGTCTCGTCCACCATGTTTCTTGAAGTAACAGTTTTGTCAAGGCATCCCTCTTCTTTCCGCTGACTGTCTTATTAGAAAATGGGTCCAGTCGAAAATGACGCAGAGGTATGTGAACCTTTTGACTTGGGGTCAGGTCACCCCTAGTTTTGTTCACCCCTAGTCCCAAACTGACGAATAGGGACAAACACTAACTCGTATATTGAAGAAGAGGCTTTTGGCGAAGGTTTCTAAATAGCCAGTCGTCGAGATAAGCATGCGCCTGGACTACTGTCAACCAACTGGTGGAGGACGGAAGTAAAAGTCAAGACATGTGAAGCCGTGCAGAGGTGGAATGGAAACACTTCTAAATGATGCATCAACCATTCCACGACAAACGGAAGAAATGGAGACGGACGGGTGCACGAGTATGTGCAAATACAAATTCTACATTCCCCTTGACGCAACGACCCCCTGACTGAAGCTAGGGTCTCCATCCTGAAGTGATCATTCCAAAGTTGATTCGGCTGGTGAAGATTGAAAATCAGCCTCGCCCGTACGTTCTTCTTAGGAATGACCCTCACAGGGCTGTACAAACTGGGGGTGCGCACGGGAGATAATCATATGGCCCTCGCTTTGCCCAGGATCCTCTTCTGACCCTTTAACCAAGACGAAGTTTGAGTACCCAGATGCTGGGCAAAAGGTTTCACGCAACAGATTTCTTCACCATACGATTAAAGAACAAAAACGTCCTCCGTCGATTTGTCCCATGCATCCACATGGAATCACATCCTGCCCCCCACGGGCCTTCCTTTTCCTCTTTCTCATGGGCCCACACGACCTCTAAATGAAGCATGGCCTACGCTTCTTTGTTGCGAGCCTTCTTGTCCTTGTTAAGTTTTGGCCTCATTTCCACATGGGTTCTGTTGGTTACCCCTGAGACTCCAGTAGGAAATTTGGGCACACTGTTTTCAAGGGTGTCCCGAAAGGGTTCGGTTCCTTCCAGTATGGGCCTTTTTAAGCACACTTGTGATACTAGGCAGGACTTTGAACTTCTGTGGTCCCGACACCGCCTTCTTCTCTCCTTCAATTCTGGTGCTAGTTCCAACAAACTTCCATTGAATAGCAGAGTCGATCCAAGGATGGGGAGAAGTCTCAATGTCCCCAAAATAATCTTTTGGGATGTTAAATGCCGATTCCAAGCAGGCATCCCGACTCCTGAACGTCAAATAAAAAACAAACCTTATTCCACAATTAAACGAGTCTGCGTGAAACGACGAAGCCTTCAAAAACTGCGACACACACCCAGGATCAAACTTCCCTTTCCTCCCCAGAAACTAAATAAGCGCCATTGTCGCAGAATAGACAATTTCTGAAATATGTTTATGTACTACTGTACGTAAACGGGCCTACAGAACCCAACCTGGTACTCGATAGAGTTTGTTCCACATTGAAAAAACGAACCATCTTACTTTGAATGTTCGAAATATTCACGAAGACAATTTCACGCTCAAATTCAAAAACATCAAGACGATGACGGACTAAATTTTCCATCCCTAGTCAGCAGCCTGTCGAAAATTCGCAGATACGCCTATTCAGGATTTGATGTTTTTGAATTTGAGCAAGAAATTGTCTTCGTGAATTGTTCCACATTATGTTTGCAGGAAACTGACTATATGATGCCTTGTTTGCTTCCATTACGAGTGCAAAAAACATGTAAATATCCCACTTACAGACCGACAGTAACTGTGTAGAATTCACAAGTGTAATATCGACATACTTTTGCACTCTTCTACAAAGAAACGTGGCATCATACGCTCAGTTCCCTACAAACATAATGTGGAACAAACTGCAGATGGGACTTAGGTCGGTAGGAATGTCATCTTAACAGACCATTTAAATTATATTTGTGTTCGACCCAGTACATCCTTCACCATTAAATTAAAGAGAGAAAAAAAGAGGGGAGGGGAGAGTATACTTTTCAACAGTGGCATTTCTATCAGGAGATAATCAATTTTTTTTACTATTCAGTTAATGCCAAGTCTTCTTTTATTTTTATATCTCAAACTTACAATTACGGCATTGAATAAGCAACAACCTTATTGAAAAAACCACCCCCTTCCAATTTAGTATTTTTTTTTTAAACTTCTCTACTTTCTTTTTATAACGTTTAACTTACCTCCCATCTGGCCCATTTGCAGGCCAAGTGAATGCACACGCATGCCACTACAGTAGGTTTATACTGCAAACACATTGTCGTCAAGTGCAAGCTATATAGAAATTTTTTTTTTAAATAGATAAAAAAGCAGTATTATGAATTTGAAATCAATAAATCTTAAGAAAAGCTTTAAAATAGACAATTAAAACACACACATAATAATTGTTTCGTCAATTCCTGTTAAAAAAAAAAACCAGTTCCCTTTAGCAGAGCTCGACACAAATCATCTACATAGTCTCACAGAATCCTTTCAGTTAGGTTATAACTACTGTCCCTAAAACCACAAGCTCAGCACGTTAAAGCAATCTCATTGTGTGAATAAGGACTTCATCATAACATTCAGTGACATTAGGTTTTCATATACTCCAGGCCTCAGAGGCATCAATCTTACTCAAAAGAGTTATAACCTATAGGGATATGCTAGCGGAATAATTTTAAGTCGAGCCAAGCCGAGTTTGAAGCAGAAGAGTACCAAGCAGAGTTTGAGTATTAGGTGAACACAAGTTTTTTTTTTTTGCGAATTTCTTTTTCATTTGTTAGAATAATAACTAAGATGTTGCTTTAATTGACAGTGTGGCTCAAATGAACAAATGGTTTTTCAAGTCTTTAAGACTATAACTTAAAAATCGGTTTAGGCTAGAACCGCATTTCTCAACTGGTAAGGCGCCTCTCCCTTTCTTAGGAAACAAGTTCCGTGATGTAGCAAAATAACGGAAAGTACGGGTAGAAAAATGGCCAAGATCAGTTCAGCTTTATCGCTTAAGTCTAGTTTATGCACACATGAAGCAACAACGCGACGCGAAAGAAAATAAGACCAACGTGCGCGTGAACGTTACTTGTGCATAAACGCTTGAGACGCTCAGATCTGCTAGATGCCGCTGCATGCAAAGAGCTAAAAAGTAGCTAGCTGTACGCAAAATCAGAAATCATAAATTTACTACTACTGTTGTTTTTTTTACCTACACCCAAAATCCGTAAGTAACGTAATTAAAACCGAACTATCAACAAAATCCGTTAAAAAAAACATTACAAGTTTTCTAAGTTTCGATTAGTTTATGTTTGTTACGTTTATTTGCGTTGTGCTAACCAATGGTACACATCGAGACACAATTGCTTATGCTAAATAAATTGCTTTAATTTCCGAGACAGTACAAGATTTCTCCAATAATTTCTACGTATTCTGTAGCACTCCAATACCTTCATCTTTCCTGGCTTTGTTTAAACTTGTAGCTTCTCTCCGATAAGCTTCGCTATCCTCCTGAACGCTGATTGGCTCTTCCCTCATGACGTCACGCTCGTACGCCTTGCCTGCTCCAAGCGAAGCGAAGGCGATAGATTTGAGACCATGGTATTCGCTTGGCTTTTCTGCGCGCACAAACAGGCTTGTGAGGGTTTGCTTGGTTGCTTCGCGCGTGCATAAACAACACTTAGTGTGTGCATAAACCAGTCTTTAGGTAAATAGTTTGGTTGCTGTAATCCAACCGACCCTACTTTTTTCTCCCATTCCCAACCCCCCCCCCCCCCCCCCCCCCGGTCTATTTTGTGACGCCATTGGTCAAGTTAGGGGTATAATCCTTTCCTTATCAGGAGTCAAATTACTTAGGTTTTAGCACACATAATGGCAGCAAAAAGGTACAGTATAACCTCGTTAATAAGAACTCTGATAACAAGAATTCCCGCTTAATAAGAACTTTTTTCAAGATTTTGGTTGGTCAGCTACTCAGTTAGCACTAAATATATACGGCTATAACGAACTCTGTTAATGCGAAAGTACGGATAAGACGAACAAATATTCACAATTGTAGCTTATTTTTACGAATTTACTGTTCGTAACGGTTTCTTTTTCCTTCCCTTGGATTTCGTTTCGTTTCACGCAAAACATAAATCGCTAGTTGACTCCATCTTGGGGAGTGATAAGAGTTTTGTCCATTTGTGCAAACGTGAAGGACAAGGACAAATGAACAGAAAATACCGTATACCGGTAGGCTACATTTTTTTAAAGTTGCAGTCCAATTTCTCTTGTTCGTTTAATAAGAACTACGGTTAATAAGAACATTTTTATCAGTCCCCTTAAAGTTCGTATTAAAAAGGTTTTACTGTATTACTAAACGGACAAAACTTCACAAGAATAAAAAAACTTCGGTCTGTCATTAATAGCTTACTGTTGAAAAAAGTATGTGAAGGCTTTTACTCTTGCAAAAAAGGAGTGAGAAAAAAATGCTCCTGCCGACCAGCCCTCACTTTTGTTTCTAAGTTGAAGTAACATTAAAGGCCACACAAATAAAAATAAGTGTTTCTCAGGCACCGCCAGCATCCTAGAATTAAAACTTTATACAACGAAGCTTTTTAGGAGATTATGACCTAGTATTGACCATAAAGAACCTTTTTCTGCTAAAAAAAAATAAGTACCCTCACCCCACATCACCATTTTCAGTAAATAACCTAGTCTTCTTTTGAAAATTATTTCCCCAAGAAACATTTTTTTGACTTTGTGCGGCCTAAAAATGGGCTTCTTATGTGTAAAAATAACACCAAAAATGTAGGATTGTGAAATGCAGTTGCAATTACCTGTTCGTGGCCATGAAGTAGGATGTCTGTGCCAGATCCTTGCTGGCTGAAATATCACAAGAACCATGTAAGCCACCACAAGTAAATAATTACCAAGTCGTGAGGCATATGATTCAAGTGATTGTTTTACAATTTGATAATATAAGGTGAAACTTCTGCAACATAAACATACACCATGAAGACACAATTTCGTCATTAACTCATCCGGGTAGACTGTGGATGATTCATTTCACTGTTAATTGAAAACTAAAGCAAAACGGTACACCCAAAAAAAAAAAACGTCAAATTTTGAGCAACTGACGTTCAGATCTGAACATCGAGTACGATGACTAAGCAGCAACATTAGTTGGCTGTGATTATTTACCCCGTCAACTGACAACCAAGCTTTTTATTTCATTACTAGTGGAAAGTACAAACTAAGTTCGGGGAGAAGAAACATACATCAAAACGTTTGTTTTGTGTTGAAAATGTTCAGCTCATCTACGCCCTCCAGGCAATCACATAAAACTGCCTTTCTCTCCCTCTGAACTTTTAGCCGCCCCTCCACCCCAATATTATGAAACCTTTCCTTTTTTGACAGCATACGGTGGAACGATTGTGGGTTAACTTCTTGAAAATGTGCAGCACTGTACATTCAGCAAACCCCCTCAAACTGCATCCTCCCCCCCTTGACCACCCCATGCCCTCAAATCCTTCGTCCTGAATAAATTTTTTTGGAAGCTAGGAACAAACGATGAGGCCCCAGTAAATAAGCACGCACAATTCAACTGAGCAGCACTGCAGGCAACACTACGCAGTCTGTCCAATTTTCACCATCAGATAGGTTGTTATTATCATTGTCTTTGACCCTGCTTTTTCATCGTTCTCTTCCAGACGCTTAGCAAATTATGATGCTAGATTTGTTTTTGCGTTTGTGGCTCGATTTGTTTTTAATAACCCAAAAGACGGCTAAGAATTCAATTCCATAGTAATAACGTCAACTTTCAATAAAAAGTATTGAGACAGTTCATAATCGAAAATAATGGCCCGAAACAAATTTCACCCCAGTCTGGACTCGAGAACTGACACTTTTTCATGGCCTTAAATATTTATCAGGTCTCTTTACTTAAAAAACAGTTCTCTGTTCCAGTGTTTGGCACCAATCTTCTACATACTCTGTACGTTGAAGAAATCACTGTAAACTCGCGTATTTTCATAAAATCAAGATTTCACTTCATATCTTCAAAAATTTTCGACGATCAGCAGCATCGGAGATGAAAATTCACAGGTGAACCGTTTTCTTCAGGCAGTCACATTTGACTCAAAACATTGTGTAACGACCGTTCGTCTGCTAGGAATTTGAAGCGTGAGCATTGAGCGTGGCCTCCGGTACTTCTTGGGCCAACCCAACAACTACTGGAGGCCACGCTCATGCTTCAAACTTTATGAAAATAAGCGTGTTTACAATGATTTCTTCAACGTTACATGAATTTTCATAGTAAGCTGTGTGACGTTCACAAACTGTGTGCAATTACCGGTAAATAAAAAATGGGTTTGGTCCAATTTCGATTCCTTTTTATTCAGTTAGTGACTACTTCGGTTAAATAAACATTACGATTTATTTTGTGCAGATAGTTAAACGCAAGTTGTCACCATATGAAAGTCTGCAGAATGTAGCACCATTAGAGCTATTTAGTACTGTTCTAGCACTCGCTCGCATCAAGCGAAGGAATATACCACGTTTTTTTTTAACTAAACAAGCCACATTCCTCCTTAATTACTGAATGAAAATTTGGCACGTCCAAGAGCACCTGGAAGCAAGCTGTAAAGGTTAACGATATCATTGCCGTTAGATGGCACCACGGTTGTCGGTGACAATGTGTCTTTAAAGGAGTTTTGAGCCTTTTAATTGATTTAGAGCCATTAGAATATTCAAGAATTTTATTCTTTCAAAATTCAATCAATCATGTATTTACTGAAAATTATCTACTGAAAAATTATCAGGGGTGAGGAAACCCTTCCACAAATAGGCGCTGACTATGTATCATGACGAATCTTATCATTTTGAGGGGACAGATGTTAATTTCTGCACATCAAAATATTACTCCCAATACATATGCACAATACATTTTGTCGTAAAGTTCTTATTTACCTGTATTACAAATACAGGCCCAAATAAACATGTTTATTATGTGTACTATATATTAGAGCTGTTCTGATACGGATACTAGTATCGTATCGGTGCCAATACCATGGTATTGGATCAGCATGATCAGTTTTTATCCGATACTTGCAGTCGATACTAAGCAATTTTTTAGTAGTCATTAATATAAACTACATTTTTTGTTCACCTTTGGCAATAGTTTTCCATTTCACTTCCAACCGAATTCTTTTTTTTTTTTGTACATTTAATGTGTAACAATGTATACAACTACAGTCAAACCTCGTTATAACAATACCTCTTACAACAATAAACCTGTTATAACAATGCCATTTTCGAGGCCCTTTGAGCAGCAAATGCATGCAAAACTGATCGTTTATAACAATAAACCTGATATAACATTTTACTTTTCAAGGACCCTTGGACATCGTCATAAAGAGGTTTCACTGTACTACTCATTTGCAAACTCGAAAAGCCTGATCTTACTCAACTACAGTACTGCATTTGAATTGGTTCTATTTTTTTATGTTGTTTTGGTAAGTATCGGTATCGGATCGTTTTTTACCGATATTTTGTGTACCGGCATCGGTGTACATACATACATACATACATACTGAAAGTGTGAAAGTGTATGTTCAGCCTGAAACTTGGTTGGTATCGGTTAGTCACGTCTTCATTGGTCCACGGTGGGTCAGCAATTCTTAGGTTACTTCCTGTTCTGGTTTATGACAAGTTTTGGGGAATGGGATGCAACAAGCAGCAATTCAAACTACCTCGACTTTCGACTAGCAGCGCGGCTTTCGGTCTTGGCCCACGTGCACAAAAACACACGTCAGCGATTACAGCTTGTGAAGGCTTTCCAAATCCGGTTCGGATTCAGATACGGTCAATCCCTAAAGCCTTGCATATTTTTGTGCAACAGAGTTGCAATAGGAGTATGGAATTCGAAAAACGGGTAACCGTCGTATACAGTGGTAAGTAAGGAATATCGTAGTTCTTTCATAGTTTCCAACTTCTTTTAGTTGAATTATCTTTTAGCATCAAATAAGTCCATTTTATGCCATACAGTATGTTTACGGTTGTTACCAATCAGGGAAACTTACCTCGAACAAGTTGACAACACTTGACAATGTGGGTATGAGGATGATCAATGGCCACATCAAATCCTGCCAAAAAAAATAACATATCAAAACATCAGATAAACAAAATAAATAATAAACTGGTTAGAAACGAAAACATTTTTGCAACAGTAACATCTTCATCCAGCAGTAGGAAAGAAGAGAATAACTCAAAACTGATTTAACACTTTTACGCTTTGATCGTCAAAATTGTTTTGGCTATAAAATTACGCATTTGGAATGAGTTAAGAACTGAAACCCTGCAAGCGAGATAAAATAAAGCGGAGACATCAATTTGTCGCTGGAAAGTATGCAAAGTTATCTCGTGTATTTACACACTTTTTTCCACCTAGCGAAGCAAAACAATTATTGCGAAGCACATTATTTCTTTCATTAAATTTTCGGGGCGGATTCCATCTCCTTCCTCAGAATGTCTAAGAGTGAAGAACGAACGACAATACTAGAAAAGTTCTACATATTGGAGTCTTGTGTTGTTGAAAATGGCGTTCTGTGTTCAGATGACTGATCTGTATAATTGGGGTTGGCGTGTTTCTTCCATTCTTCCTCCAGTTTTGTGGCAAGTCTTGGATGAACTAAACTATCGATGTCTACATTGCCAATTTTCCGAGTCAAATTTATACTAGTACAGAACTAAACGCACTCTAGAACTAATTAAACAGGGCTCGAAACTTTTTTTTTTTTTACGACATACAAAAATTACTAACATCTCACAAAATTAGTTGTTCATAAGTTGTTAAACCATATTCAACTTTGTATCATTAATGCAAATTTGATGTGAATTCTTGCAAAGTGAAGTTCAGATAAGGTACACCTTTGCAAACTTTGCATTATTTCTGAGAACATAGACACGTTTAGCTAGTCAGGGCAAATTCATGATAAAAATGAAGGCTAAAAATCTCATTTAACCGGTAGAATACAATCAATCAAAAATACGACATTTGCAACCTTCAACTCCCCATCTTTTAAACTAGGTTACCTCTGAAGAAGACATGATGTAATGCTGGTGAAATAAAGGAATTTTGAATGTGTTCTACCGGAGGGTTGGGATTTTATCATTCTTGGTAGGAACGAGTGTCCCATTTTTTTTCTCTTTAGTTCCGTTCACTTCCACGACTTTCCCTGAAAATTTCCTATTTTTGGCACAATTTTTTTTATTTCACTCGAATTACCAGGTTTTCCACGTTTTATCTATACCAGTGCTTTTCAACTGGTGTTCCGGTTAACCCTTGTGTGCCGCGAAGTTGGTTAAAGGGTGCCGTGCAGTAGAGTTGATGGCGTTTACTCCTCGAAGAGTTGGCTCTTCGGTTCGGAACAGATCAACAAGTTCACATTTTTCTAAATCAACTTCTCAAACCACTAATCAGTGAAAAATATACCACGCAGGAGCTGAATAATTATATTACAGTCTTAAAGCTCTCCATTTCCCGAAAGGCCACACTTTGGTGACCTATTAGGTTGTTAACCTTTTCTCAAGCCTTCCTAAAGAACCATTCAAGCACTCACTGAAACTGCTTGAAGTAACTTGACACTGACCCATGTGAAGTTAATTAATTGGTTACATTTAACGACCTCTCCCGATTTTTCCAAATTTATTGCATAAGTGTATGGGCGTTTAACATGTGATTTACAACATTGGAAAAACCAAGAAATTCATACACACATACTTATGTCTGAAAGTCCTTAGGGATGTGCCAATTTGCTGGGAAAGGACGAGGCACAAACAACGGTGTCGCATTCCGACTTCAAAGCATTGTGGATAATGTAAGCTGTTCGGGTTGTAGTCATGCGCGGCTGTAGTCAGCACTCTTTAGACTTTATAAATCAAAGACACTTTCGGCACGAGCCATACCTCCCTTTTTTTCCCAAAATGGCCACGTTACTTCTTGCACCGAAAAGGCAACCCTCTTAAATGAAATGTTTGTTGCCAATGGGGTAATCGATGACGGGTCTTTTGTTGTTGCTGGTACTTCTTGTTCTACACAGTTCCCAAAAATTTCGTCGGTTGAGTTTTTGCAGGCCAATGTTTTGGGGGCCTTAAAAAATCTTAAACCTAGCCATGCGGTGGGCCCGGATGGATATTCGGCCTACTTTTACAAACAGATTAAATATGAAATCGCGCAGCCCATTTCCTCGATCTTTTCGGCCTCGTTCGCATCTGGAATGTTGCCAACTGTTTGGAAAACTGCAAATGTAACACCTGTCTTCAAAAAAGGAAATTCCTCTGATCCAACAAACTATAGACCAATAGCTTTGACTGCAGTCCCATGCAAGTTGATGGAAACGATTATCCGCACCAGGCTGTTGGGGTACCTTACTTCCAATAATATGCTGGATAAACACCAGTTTGGCTTCTTACCTGGCCGGTCTGCCACGGAACAACTTTTGTTGGCCATGGATAACTGGACGTCGGCACGTGACCTCGGAATTCCTACGGATATTGTCTACTTCGATTTTTGTAAGGCATTCGAATCGGTCGTACCAAGCAAATTGCTATTTAAACTCATGCAACTGGGCATTGAGGGTGAGCTTCTAAATTGGCTCAAATCTTTCATTACCAATCGATCACAATGCGTTGTTGTCCAGGGAAAATTTTCAACAACACTACCGCTAACTAGTGGTGTACCTCAGGGCTCAGTACTGGGCCCCCTATTGTTTGTCATCTTCTTAATTGATCTTCGCACTGCGCACGAGTCAGTGCATGAGTTCAAATTTGCTGATGATCTTAAGGCGGGCGCAAATATTGTCTCTGTGGAAAATCAAGCAACACTATCGGCTCACATAGATGATGTACAACGTTGGGCAACCAAATGGCAACTTCCATTATCCCTACCAAAGTGCTGTAGTTTCCGCATTGGAAACCCTGAAGGTATTAAACCTTACTCAATTGAGGGTGTCAATCTTCCGTTGGTTGGAGTGATTAAGGATCTGGGGATTTGGCTAACATCAGATCTGAAATCTACGCTACATTGCAAAAATATTTCCTCTCTTGCTTTTCGTCGCCTAGCAATAGTAAGGAGGTGTTTTTGTCAGGCAAATGTATGTACGCAAATTAGGGCGTTTAAAATTTTCGTGCGTCCATTATTGGAGTACGGGAGCCCTGTCTGGTCTCCCCATCTATTGGGGGATATTGATCAGGTGGAGTCCGTTCAGCGCTGTTTTACGCGTGGACTACCGGGTTATCGTAATCTGACACAGGGTGAGAGACTCAGAAAGGCTGGACTGGACTCGCTGGAGCTGCGTAGGATACGGGCCGACTTGGTTCTTACTTTCAAGATTCTGCACGGGCTTCTATCGGTTGACTTGCCTTTATTTGATCAACACCCACTTACTGCTACGCGTGGCCATTCAATGAAATTACGTATGCAGCCTTATAAACTGGACTGCCGTAAGCACTTTTTTGCTTGTCGGGTGGTGCCAGTGTGGAACTCCCTTCCTGAGGAGCTTGTTTCAGCCTGTTCAGTTGCTGTCTTCAAAAAGCAACTTTACAATCAACCGTTACAAAATTTTTTAAAGCGCCAATTATCCTAGTTTTAACATGGGACCAGTGTTAGTGGCAAAAAATTGCCCTTCTGTGCTCCCAACCTCTTTTTTCTGTGGTTAAACATCCATATTATTATTATTATTATTATCTCAATCCACACACGACATAGTAGAGATTGAACGTGTTGCTTATGCTCATCAACACAAAATGCACTACTTGTTAGCCGAGGGGTTGCGTTTCGTCCGTTAATAACTTACCTGGACGGTGACAAGGATTTGCAACACAGTAAAAGAAGCCCGCAGCAAGTGACAGTTGCAAGTATAAGCCCCTAATTTTCCATATAGCAATTTGTCAACTTCACTCAATGTGCCTTAAATAAGCCCCACTTATCCACACAATATTTATGACAATATACCTAGCAGCATAAACGTTGCGGTGTCCAGGTACGTACACGATCCCTGGAGTTGTGTGTTTGGGACGCAGAGAGTGTTTTGTAAGATTATTTTTTCGACAGTGCAAGAACACGAAGTTGTCAAGGAAGCTTGGTTTGTGGTCCCGTAGCAACACTTACCTTAGAAGACCACAGATATTGTTTCAGTTTCAGTGATTTTACTATATGATCATAGATGTATCTTTTAATCAGTAAGAGTAAAGTCTTCGACACACTTTAAATTTAAAAAGTTGAAGTGGGAAGTAGAGGCAGAAACTGACCTAAATATAAAGGCTATTGGCGTCGACAATAGCACGGAATTTTAGGCAATGCTATTCGAAAATTTTCCAATAAAAAAATATACGACATTACAAGACTCGCTCACCACAAACACTAGTGAATCTGCAAATTTTCGGTGGAAAAGTTACCGAGTGTAAACTGCAATCGTTTACCTACTTCAGGCGCACAAATACCATAACATCATAAACTACAAATTAGGAAGATATGATACAATGAAATTCTTTTGTATCATGTCTCCCTAGTTTGTGCCTCAAGCAGGGTTCGTACACGAGAGACGAAACCATTTGCAAGGCACTTTCAAGGCTTTTGAAGGCCGACTCGAAGCCAATTTCAAGGCCGTTTTGCACACCAAATTGTTAATTACCTCAGAAAATTCAATCTTTTGCTAGCCTATACTCTATAATTGAATAAACATCCATTTACCAGTTATTATTTTGCCCCATCGCGGGACAAGTTATCGCGGGATAAGTGCCTTTCCAATATCGCACTTATACGTGAATGCGAGCGAAGGCACGTCGTATCGTTAACAGAATAATACGCATTACGCTGACAGATATTTCTTTTTAATGAATTTAAGCTTAAATTGACTGTATTTCATCAAACATAGTACGCTAACAAAATTAAGGCCATTTCAAGGCTCTTACAAAAAAAATGCTAATTTTGAAGGTTTTTTCAAGCCTCGAATTTTTAGTTTTGAAATTTAAGGCTTTTCAAGGTATTCAAGGCCGTGTACGAACTCTGCTCAAGGTATTTGCACGCCCGAAGAAGGTGGACGACAGCAGTACACACTCAGTAACTTTTCCACCAAAAATGTGCAGATACACTAGTGCATGTCTTATTTCTTATGGCGTTTGGTATAGCGTTAAAATTCCTGGCTAGCGACTTTCATACACCAAAATAATGTTTAAAGATGAATGTTTCAATAATACCCAACCTGACTGGCCAAACGAAAATGGAACGGCTGAGAGGCTGAACAGGACCTCAACTGATAAAGTTTCAAACGATGTTAGTGGGGGGCAGGCTACCAAAACCACTTTGGGGTGAAATCGCCACACAGCAAGTTACATCAGGAACGCCGGAGTGGGAAGAATGAAAAGTTACCGTTCCATACCTAAAGGGAAATGATAAACAACATACCTAAACTCCATAGAATGAGCTGCAAAGCGTTAGTAGGAACCACTGACCCTTCCAGTGGCAAATTAGATCCGCGCTCCAGAGCCGGTTATACGACTACGGGCGTAGTGACTACCCAATTGTGTGCGGGAATTGAGGAAGGTCATCGAAAGCACAGCTGTTAGATTTGACAAAGAAATCCATTGCACACCAAAAGCCAAGTTGGACTTGAATGACACTGCTTACTGAGCGAACACGAGCCAAAATTACAAAGAAGCCATTAAGAGGATTGGCCATGGACAGCCACTGGACCTGTCATCAAATGAAGACGACCTATCTCAAGAAACACTTATCTATACCAGCAATACCACCAGTAGTACCGCCACTTGTACCAGTAGCAGTGCCAACAGTATGCGTACCAGGACTGGAGTAGTGCCAGCGGTACGCGTATCAGTGTTAGCACAGCACAAATATGAGGGAACTCAACAGATAGGCTAAGAGCTGGTCAGAAACAAACGCAAGAGTTACGAGAAAGTGCGAAGCCATGATTAGTTTCAAACCACAGTAGACAGGAAAGACATTATATGTTCAATAAGTCGTAGTCAGATACCTAAAGTAAGACATACCAGAAAGCATGAAACCATACACAATCAGTTTCAAACCACAGCTGAAAAGGAAAGACATGATTTTCAACGAGAGGCAGAAGAACAGACCACTCCTCAGAGAAAGTCAACCCTACCTTCAGCTAAATGTGGAGTAATTGGTAATCACAGCTTGTGGAAGAACGAGTGGGTGGATTTTTAATGATGAACAAGTACAGCCGCCAACTTCCGTGAACAACTCTGTTTTCACGGAGAGGTGGTTAGAGACGTAACCTGCTGAGCATGAAGAGAAGAATCGGCAGGATAATAACTTGGACAAGGAACTAGGAAGTCTAAAACAGCAAGGAACTCTACACAATAGACAACAGGGGCGAGTGACAGCTGCACAAGACAAAAGGGTCTAGCTCAGGACGGAGTCAGACAGACCACTAAGATGAATGATGGTGGCCCTCACTCGATTCTTTGAAGTTGCAAACGCGAGTGAGGGATTTGTTGTGAAAGGATGCAGAATAGACATTGTCGCGTTCAGGCTTCAAGGCATTGTTAGACAATGTAAGCTGCACGTGTTCTAGTCGCATGCAGTATCTCAAGTCAACACAAGATGTCG
>JAHWFP010014252.1:36492-55261 GCA_023313725.1 Lithobius niger
CACGTGTTCTAGTCGCATGCAGTATCTCAAGTCAACACAAGATGTCGTCGAGATCCAACGTGTTGGCACGAGTGTCAACCCGAAATGGACTGTGTGTTAGCTTAGAGATTGTACTTGTCCGTAAGAACTTACCTCGACTATGACAAGTGTTTGCTACATCGTAAATGTGCCCGCAGCAAGCGACAGCTACAATGTAAGTCTTTAATCTCCCTTACGCTAATTCGTTTAGCACTCTGTCACTTTAAATGAGCCCTGATTATCCATGTATTATTTTTATGATGTAACTCGCATCAGATTATCAGTAGTTATCTGAGGCAATTCATTAAATCGATGGTCATTGTCGTGTACTTTTACAATTTCCCGCTCGTTGTTGTTGCCACTGCCGCTTGCTGCCTCATCTAGAATTGGTAGCTCTGTCACAATGCTCGCTATCTCGCTACCTGCTTGATGAAGGAGGGAAGAAGGGTAATGAAGCACGAGCCCAAAGGACAAATGGAGTCGATAATGCTTAATAACTTCCGAAAAAACTGTTAACTTGTCATACTAAATATAAACATAACTTTTCATATAATAGTCATTACTCATTCAAAATAGGCACTGAAACATTTGTGTAAACTGTGTTCAAGTTAGTGAAATTAAAACATCGCATTCTAAAACTTAAATATCACATCTTGCATTTGAAACAAGATATGGCCAAGGAAACACTTTTTTCTTGTTTTTCCTTTCCAATATTTGTTTTCCAGATTTTCTGCAACCAACAGTAATTACGATCTACTCAAAGTTTCCTTTAAAAACTGATAGGGATAGTCCGATAATGATTATCGGTCTCGGTATAATCTGTATTTATCGGTATTTTTACCATATCGGTGTCGGCCCAATATAAGGCTTCCGATACAGATATTTGTTGTGCCAAGAAACGGAACTGTCTTCCCTGCAAAACTGACACCAAACGCGGCAAAAGCAATAACCAATTCAGAAAAGCAAAGCCATTTGCTCAGTTTGTAATGAAAATGTAGCATGTGACAGTTCCAGTGCTTTAAGTTTTACAACCACCAACTAAAATCTAACTGAGAAGATGAATGTACTGAAGTCATAAGTAGGAATAAGAGGAAAAATGCTCTTGATGCTGCACAGAATCTTTTGAATAATCTCAACAGTTGGAACCCATGCTAAACCAGAACCGAAGTTGTAATTTTTGTCTGTAATTTAAACTTTTAGTCGTGATTTATTATTATTATTATCGGTATCCACATCGGCATCGGTATCGTATCGGATCGGATCGGTTTACCCTTCGTCGGTATCGTATCGGTAAAAAGTCATATTGGCCGATCCCTAAAAACGGACAAGATCGCTAACTACTAAGAAAATAAACTTTAAATAAAGCCCGATTACTCAGGTCATCATTAGGGCAGATACCTCACAACTGGTCTCGACACTGGCTCTGGACTTAAGCCAGCATTGGCATTCCCTTATAAGATCAGTTTAAAAAAAAGTTGATTTTCAGGCACACTCTCATTGGTCTAAAACTCCCCACTTCGCTCTTTTTTCTGTGGGAATAAAATTTACCGACAACTTGTAAGAACCTTATTTAATGAAGTTCAGTGTCAGTCACTCGAACCCACTTCACACAAAATATTTTTACTATTACCCTCGTTTGCAATGAAAAGAATTGAAACTCAAAGGATTGCATATCACTGAGAGCTCTAAACGGAAATTGTGACATCCCACGTACGTGGCAGTTATACTTAGTGTACGAAATTGCACATAATTATTACGATGCTTGGTGCACGAAATTGCATATAATTATGACCTTTCAACATTTCTGGGGGAAATATCCACCTAAATGAAATATTGTGCCACAAGTACATTTAGTGGGAGAAACTGCCCATCACCGTCCTCGATTTCATTTTTTTAATCAGCATTAACACAGCTGAAATACACTGCCCAACAGCGTGGCCTAAACCATAAGTAGCAAAGGAAATAAATAAAACAAAGCCACGAATGGTCAATTAACTCAAAACACCAAACCAAATAACAACCAAGTTTAATACAAAAAAAATTTTTAAAAAAATTTGATAATTAATTTTTAAATTTTATTTTAGGGTTATTTTTCGTCAAGTTTTATACAGTGTCCCAGAAATATACTCACAAACTTTAGGTGGTTATAGAGGGCAAGACAACAAGCAACTTTTGCTAACAAACCCATGATTACAAATGAACTGTTACAGACATACAAGGTGTGCAAGTTTGCATTGTTACTGCAATGACAAAAATATCAAGAGGCGCCAAACACACATCACAACATAATTTGGTGCACATTCACAGCGGTTTAGATGCAGTGCAATGGTGCAGTATCAAACCCATTATGTTCGTCAGAAGGGACAACCCCCAGTATCCCACACTCTTGTTAAGTCAGCAGTTTTTTTTAGGATAAAGGAAACAAATCGTACTTTAAACAAAATGCATTCCCTGTGCCAAGTGGAGATTTATTCAAATTTGAGATACGTTTAGTCACATTTAATATCGCTCATATTTAGAGCAGTTGTTCAAACTGTTGTCCATTTTGCTCGATACAGAGATTGATTCGTCAGTCCATGGATCCACTGATGATCCTTTCTAAGAATCCTGGAGTATCTTGCACATGTTGCTTGTTTCCTTGTCCCCTGTAACCACCTAAAGTTTGTCAGTATATTTCCGGGACACCCCGTATACCATAAGTCGCCTATTAAACACCTTGGCTAAGCAAAGTTAACATCCACCCCTTAAATCATCAATTTTCTGCTATAAAATTAACTAAAAGCAACAAAATCCACAGCTGAACACATGCTTTTGCAGCTCATTTTCGTCGTATCCGTAGGGAAAGCAACCTCACCTCCGTTCTCCCTCCCCAGGATTAACAGTAGACTCTTCCTCTGCTTGTGCCTGCAGCCTCTCCTCTCCCCCTTCCCCACAAGACGGGAGCGATTTCTTGTGCCTGCAGCCTCTCCCCTCTGCCTCCTTGCTACTATTCCCAACTTTGAGGGGAAAGGCATGAGAGGAGCGGATGCAGGCAGGAGCATTCGCTCCTCGCTGTAGGGGAAGGTGACAGGCGATAAAGACAAATTTCCCAACGGATAAAACGAAAATGAGCTGCAAAAGCATGTGTTCAACTGTGGATTGCTTTTAGATGTGGATTTCATTACTTCAACTGGAAGTACTACTAACAGGGTATAGCGTTGTTGCATTTACAGCCCTCCCCGATTTTTGATACATTTTTTTTGCTTGTGCCCGTTGGCGTACGCCGGGCAATTAACGATTGAACAAAACTCACCAGAGAAAAATGCTCACTTTCACAACAAAAGATACCCACACAGTCTATCTAGCAAATGTTCGATAGTTAACCACTATAGTTAGTTTGGACTCCGTTTACATCTCCGTTATTGTCTGCTTGTTCGGCTACGCAACGCACCAAGTTAGGAGCAAGGCAACAGACAAGCAGCCGATAACGGTGATGCAAACAGAGTCCAAACTAACCATAAGGCCTGAGGAAGATAGTAGTTAACTATCGAAAATTCGCTAGACCGTCTGGGTGTATTGTTGTGAAAGTGAGTGTTTTCTGGTTTCTTTTACTCATTTGTAATGGAGTTACACAGTACGAAAATTAACGATGTTTTTTTTTTTTTTTGCAATTTATGGTATTATTAAACTTAATTTAGGTACACTTGAGATAAACAAGAAATCTGTTGCAATTTATCTTAATTACAGTTTAGAACTGCACATTTTCGACAAACCATACAATTTTCGACAAAACCATAAAATTGATGGAAACACTGCTCGTTTGTCTTTTCCAGGCACAAAATTCTAGGAAAGTGGAAATTTGATCACTACATCGTATAGCTTGGAATTTGAAAACTCCTTCCAAAAATTTCTAATTCCAAGCGACACGATGTAGTGAACGAAGTTCCACAATCCTAAAATTTTGTGCATGAAGAAGACAAACGAACAGTGTTTTCATCAACTTTGTGGTTTGCCAAAATTTTGCAGAGACTGTTTCGAGCTTCTCCACTTAAAGAGAAAAATGAGCGTTATTGGCGTTGTGATTCTCTTGGTTCGAACTTTCAAAGTATAACACCGCGTGGATTTTTCTGTTCAGATTTTCTATTTACATAAAACTTTTTGACATTTTGAAATAAAAAGTAAAAATAAAAATCGCCCGTCTACACGATTTTGAAAAAAAAACAACCAAGAAGCAACTGTTACTTCGGCTTAACAGATCGGCACATTCGCAACAAGCTAACTGGTGTAGTATTGCATATCATAGCAAGGCAAATTATTTGGCACTTACGAGAACCCCAAGTTTACTTTGTCGTTATCTACCTGCACAATTCTAGATTAACATACCACCACATCTGCTCTCATGCCCATAACAAAAACATCAGTAAAATAGTGCCATACCTAATGTTTGCAGCATGATATTCTCGTTCATCACCAGCTGCTGGGCTTGCTCGAGATATGCCTGTATTCACACCAGGTATACAATCATGAGAATACAACCACGAAAGACGAACACACAACACGCTCACCTGACGGCTCAAGAAAAAAATGAGCCCGTCATTACCGGACTTCTGGCCACTTACCTCACTTTTGGTGTCTAAAGGGGGACCTTTTTGTAAGCACATATGGGCCACTTTGATAACATGCTCCAGCTTACGAGGCTGTTCTTCCACTTTTGCAGCAAGGAATAAAGCACAGGTTGCAATAGCCTGTAAATATTTTACAAATTATTGCTGTAATTTGCAGCTGTCAACTAGCTGAAGATGGTGAAAGGTAAACTGATCAATACATTCAATTGCATTCAAAAGTTGAAGCACGAAAATTCTAAAATTTTATATTAGCAGACCAATTAACGTATCCCCCCGTAATTCATGGCTGTATTATGCACTCCTGGTAGTAAAAAGAATGATTGACAACCACTGATATAAACAAATTTGACGCAATGCTTTTTTTCTATTACCATTGTAAAACACACGGCACTGACTTATCAGCTGTTTCTCTCTTTCCATCCAATGGGCAATATCAATTCATTAATAGTTGATTTACAACTTTTCTTCCGAAAAGAACAAACCAGGGTTAACATGACATTTGCAAAACCAAGTTCAAGGACTTCAAAGGAATAAATTTCAGAAAATCCAAATTTCCAACATTCTTGAGACAATATGTCCAATCCAATTTACATCTCCACAAACTTGATCACCACAATATCCAGCTAATTTTCGACAGCTTTAGCTAGTTCACGGTATAACTGTTGCTCATCTGTTTCTCGCCCCCCCCCCCCCCCGAAAAGTCACAGACTTTGCACTTTATTAAAAGTAACTTCAAACAGGATTCAGGATTACTTTTCTGATGTGGTGGCTCTGAAAAGGGCTTGTAATGTCAAGTCCCTCTGAGTGGGTGGTCATGTCCCCAAAGTAGTGCGAGGCGAAGACGGACACATTTCTCCAAGAAGCTGCTTGTAGATCCTTGGGATTGTGGATGCTGTTGTGGAAGGTCCAAGAAGTGGAGATGGCTCATAGTTCATGTGCAGTGACCCTGATGTTGCTGTCTTGATACAATTGGCTATCATTGCAGGAGACATTTCACGAAAATTCTTCTTGAATGGCAGGAAGGGTGGTTTCTACCTTTCCGAACATCGTTGCTTTCGGTCTGTTCCAAGTAAAATCTTAACTCTCTGTCCAGGCAGAGAAATCTTTCTTGTACCTCACCTGTGATTGTTGTCAGAGAAAGAACCACTACCGGCTTCGTTGATTCGTTGGGCTTCTGGGTCTTAGCTCGGAATGAGGCTCAATGAGACTTCCTTGAAATCATCACGAAAAGAGTAAATTGGATGGGTCCATTGAGAGGGCTTGTACTTTGCTGCAACATAGGTTTGAGGCTAAATAATTATGAAGACCGTTTCTCTGGTTAAGAGACGGACAGTGCAGTTTGCCATAGGTTCGTTAAGGTTCCGTCACGAGTGAGTTTTAAAGTAATCAGTCTGGGAAGTCTTCAGGTTGCCGGTATTCGATCTCTAATGATTTTATTAGTCTAGAGAAGACTAGAGTTCTTCTTTCCCAGTGGCTTTAAAGACAGAGTTTAATGAACGGAGTGCTAAAGGTGGATCCATTTAAGCCTGAGTTGAAGAGGTCAGCTAAGTAGCAGAGAAGATCAGGTAAAGGGGGAGTGATTGGACTGACTTACCGTCAGTGACACGAATGAAACCCCTTCTTCCAGTGGCTGACGTAAATTTGGTTGGTTGAGTCCCTGATTGCTTTACTTGCGATTCTAATGGGTAGCTCTTCAAGAGTTCATGCGTCCTTGAGAAGTCTGACAACAGTAGCCACAATGAGCGTCAACGTTCTACAGACTTTTTTTGTGGAATAGTAGCCACCCGTGTAGTTTCAAGGCGCTGGCATTAGATTGGAAGAGACTTTCTTTCCTTTGGAATAGAGGGTCTTGAGTTTCCGGCAGACTCCTTCGCAGAAAGTTCGCAGAATACCTAAGCGCTTAGCTTCACACGGGTTTGACTCTGTAGAAAGCTTCTGGCAAAGAGCATCAGCTGCAGTGTTCAGAACATCAGATTGTGAACCAGCTCGGAGGGCTAATCGAAGTATACTGTCATTATCTATGAGAAGGGAAGATTATACTGGGACGTTCTTAGGAATCAGCATGTTGGTCCCAAAATCCAATTTGGTTTGGCTGTCAGAAATTCAGATTGAATGTAGTCTCGAATACTTTGGATTGGCAGTGCCATCACCTAGTGGCTTGAACAACCAGTTTTGCTTACCGGCACAAGGAGGAGGGTGCATGGGGGTTTGTAGAGTTCAAAAAGACCACCATTATGAAGCAAAGTCGTCAGAATTTGTCGTTGATTGACCTAACACGGAACGTTTCATTGGAATGCAGTCTTTCAGACCGAAGCCGAAACAAGTCCCCTATTCTTTAAAGTGAGGTTTTCCTCTCCGTTTTAGCAATTCAGAGAGTGGAATGTCAGATGGGTCGACGGATTCATTGTTGAAATGAGTATGTTTAGAAGCATCACCAGAGTCATGATTGGTTCATGAATTATTCTGTGAATCACTGTAACCTTCATCAAGATGTCTGTCCCATTTCTCTGCTTTGCTCTTTCGCCTTCCGTCTTTCAGTTCTTTCTCTTTTGCTGTCACATTCTGGTCCTTGGGTCTTTTGTTCTCTAGGTTTTTCCGCATAACATCGTTTAATCCGTCATCCATGCATTTATTCATATCAGTGTCTTTCGCTTTCAGATTAGCACGTTTTTTGGCAGTACTTTAATAATCTTTACGCATGTCTTTTGCTTCCGGTCTTTTCATAAGAACTTTCATTATCTGTCACCTAGTGACTGGCGTGTCTTTCGTTTCGTGAAAGTGACTACTCCGTGCAGTGGTGAGAATTGGAAGAATGACTAGGCGGTCGAGAACATCTGTCAATGCTGGTGGGTTAATTGATGCTGATGAGAAGCTTCTTTAAATCTTTTACGTGGACTGCGAGCAGGGGATCGCTTCCGTTTCGAATTTATGGGTAAGTTGTCATTCGTATTTTGATTGATCTATTTACGGACATAGGTGAAACTGCCAACCGGCGTAGCTGTATGACCCAGTCATGTTCGGACTCGCATGAAGTTGACAGTCGAGAATGCACAAACTGGGGGCTGCAGACAGGTTGTTCTTAGCACTGACGAACAGCTCATCAATTTCGGCTTTAGTGAGACAATCCTTGCTCAGCCATAATAAAGCTGTTTGGCGCTGTTTGATGCATCAAAGTGGAAGAATGGACAGAAAGGTGCAGGGGCCCAGGTGATTTAGGAGTCTTTGTTTCCAAGCTGCAAACAACTTTCGGTTTCGGCTTCAAATTCTTGGCCTGCAATATGCAGATTTTCTGTTGTTAAGGATTATTGATTAGCAATGGATGCCACAGAATGGTGCGGTGAAGCAATGATGCTGGGAGAAGCAGGTCCCGTTAACGGCAAACATTCACCTTAGCTGATGGGTCTTTCGTCGATATCCTGGGAGACCAACTTTGATCGCTTCAGCAGGTCACGGTGGGTAGGCTGGAAGATGAAGAGGAGGGCACAAGTTCTGGAGAAGTTCGGGAACTGGGACCAGCCGTCACAGAGAGCGACTCGTTTTAATTCTGATGTTGTGTTGTGTGAAACAAGAAGTAAGCGAACTCTTCTTAACCATCTTAAGGATGGGAGCCACGTGCTTTCGAGGATTGCTTCAGTGAGCGTAGTCTTTCGCTTTTGTCTTTCGTTAGCTTCATTCACAGTGAACACCAGAGGGAGTAAGGAGAGGACGTCTGACGAGAACGGGCGCTAGATAACAAAAGGTGACTTGTGACGTGTTAAATGCTTTTGTATTATTGGAGGGAAGTGCAGGTCAACACTTTGGGGTTAGCGAGCTAGTGATCGGCTAAAATCAATTAAATCTCTAGAGAGAAAATGCATTTGCGAATAAAAATGCTTAAATTTACAGGTTATGTATATTTTCGTACCAATAGAAAGAATATTTCATTTAATGTTACAACACTAAAAACTGATATTCTAGGATAAAAGAATATTCGCAAAGATGTAAATCAATTTTCTGAGAATTTTAAGAATAGCCTACTGAAATTGTATGTCCCTGAGAAAGGTTTTCCAAACAAAAACATCACACAGGCCTACTATATTTTACCCAGCAGGTTCATGATTTTTTTTTAAACAGATTTAGTCTACTTTATTTAAATCGCATATTTGTGAATGAAAATCAATTTAATTCTTATTATGTAATTTCTGTTCTATTTACATACAACTGTTTAAGAGTATTATATATAATATTCCTGCCTCTTAAGCACTGCAGAGGCAGTTCTAACGAAGATAAACACGTATAATTCAGCTTAACTGAACGGTGGAGATGTATATTTTCCAACAAGAGTAATAAATTTAAAAACATTGGAGCCAGAAACACATGCGACAAGAATAAAACACTAATATTTCGATACCAAGGTGCATACACGTGGTATCTTCATCAGAATAAAAATAAAAAACACCTTACATTTCGGCTAATGGGCAGTTCCGAAGGTGATACAGGAGTTACATGGCGGCACTAAAACCAAATAAATAACAAGGCTATAAATGTTGTCAAATAGGTTTTACTAACGTTTTATCAAGTGTTTAGGTGTCATCATTTAAAAAGGCGGAAAATGATAATAGAATACGATAAAATATACTTCTGAACTAACACAGTTACTTACAGTGATCAACGCCGTGAAGGAAAGCGAGGAGTGATGAGAGAGTGTGGGTAGGAACCGAAAAGAAACATAAGTTCCACGGAAGAAGGTTGTACGACTATGGGTTCTGGGACAGGTGGATGGAAACAATTGAACAAGGTGAAAAGACACAGAGCTACGAAAAGAAAGGAAAAAGGTGAGGTGGGATGGGGGAAAGGCAGAGCAGTCGAAACAAGAAGAAAGTGTGGAAGGGGTGGGGTCAAACACAAGGAGCAGGAGTACAATAACTTAAGTTGGGTGTGTGGGGAAGTGGGAATTCAACTTGTAGGCTGGAATGGATGGATGTAAAGTTTGGACCATTGGGTCATGGTTTGTGAGGTAGGTAATATATAGTTTATGACCATGTCGTGCCTGTTGAAAATCACAAATGCTTCCAGGTTGCCTCTTGCGCTATGATGTTTTTTCACATGGAAAATTGTGCAGTCTTCAAATACAGGTTTTGTGTGCAGTTTCACTTTGGTGGCGAACTAGTGAACTTGCTTCTTTAAGGCACTTAAGGTCAGAGTGGTGGTTGGTGATTCTGTTTTAAGTTGACAGTGTTCCCCACCTAGGTCTTCGTACATCCTGCACAAGGTAATTCAAACACCACGTTTTCTAGTTTGCGACTTTTTGGTTGGTAAGGCCATTTTTGTTTTAGAGTGCAACGTTTGGTTGATATTTAAGTTGAATTTTTCAGTGGATTCTAACTTCTTTAATTCTTAAAACGAACACGGTGGGAGGGTAACACCAAGTCGAGAGAGTTGCAAAAGTCGGAGTGACTTACTCTAGGAGGGTGAGTGAGAACATTACAAAAATCCTGAGAGGGGCATTGATTAGTTTATAAAATCACAGCTCCTCAAGAAACCCAAGACACAGAGGGCGGCAAGATTCAGCAGGTCACAAGAAAAGAAAGAGATGTGGAAGAGCTTCAAGGCATCGACAATACCAAAGAGGGAGTATACCGAGTACCAAGCAGTGATTGTGATGCTGTATACATTTGCGAGACGAGGAACGGAGGGTAAAACAGCACATGGCAAATACAAGAAATAGAAAGGGGCCAACAGCATTGCATCTCTCTGGACGAGTACGGTCATAACATCGCATGGAATCAGACCTCAACTCTTATTGCCTCTAACTCCAGACAAGATCGGCATTTAAGGGGAATGGAATCACTGGCAATTCAGCAGGAAATTTCAGCAGATGCATCACTTAAGAACCTACAAAGATCCACCAATCGAGTATATAACAGTCGGCAACTTGGTAAACACCTGAATAGGAATTGGCACAGCCATAGCAACAAACAGACTTAGCCGATACACAACAACAACAAAGCTCGGCCTGAAGCACACAGAGGGTTACGAGGCCCGCGCTATTTAATACTTCCCTCGATGCAGCTAGCACAAAGAGCGATGTAATAAACAGAAGAAAACACAGTTAATAGTGTGTAGCCTGGTGAAGACAGGAGCACCATAATTTAACACGTTTATGGACATAAGCCTAACGAAAATTCACAGAATACTGATAACTATTTGAGTTTTGAATTTGAGCGTCGAAGACTATTTTTCCCCGTCTTCTTTTTTGGTTGCATGACTATTTTTGCATGGATGGAGGAAATGAAGCAGCCCATGGGGACTCCATAAGTTTGCTGAAAGTAGTGGTCGTGAAAGGATATGCAGGTGGTGTCGAAGATGAGTTGCAGAATGTCGAGAAACATGTCTTCAGTTAATTTTGCTTCAAGGAGTACTTGGGGTCGTTCCCCAACATTTTAAATGATTACACCAAAACATTTGATATGTTGTTAACATCTATTTGACAGCATTTTATAGCCTTGTTGTTTATTTGGTTTTAGAACCACCATGTAACCTTTGCATCAGCTTCGGAACTACCCATTAGTAGAAATGTAAAGGTATTTTATTAGTTTTATTATTTTTATTCTGATGAAGATACCGCGTGTATGCACCTTGGTATCAAAATATTAAGTGTTTTATTCTTGTCGCATGTGCTTCGGGCCCAGTGTCTTTTAATGAACAGTGGTGCACAAAACCATTTCTGAAGATTAACAAAAATGATTTAACGTACCAAGAATTTATAGGGGTCTTAATCGCACTTATGAGCTAGGGTACGGCTGTTTTTTATGTTGTATAGCATACTTTATGCATCTATTCACCAAACGTTACTTCTTTAAACTACTGCAGAGCAGTTCTAATTAAGACAAATTGACGGAATTAGGCTAAGGTGAAAGGTGCTGATGTACATTTTCCAACGTGGGTAACAAATACAATTTATCGTATTTAAGAGCAAAGCTACGGCCATTTCTCTGTGCTTTATAGCATCATGATTAGTGTCTATTCACCAAAAGGTACATCTTTAAAATGCTGCAGTGGCAGTTTTAATTAAGGTAAATGGATGTAACTAGGCTTAGGTGAAAGGTGGTGATGTATGTTTTCCAACGAGGGCAAATGTTAACAACTTTAGGAACTAATCTACAGCTGTTTTTCAGTGCTGGAGCAGTGTGCCTTTGCTTTCTGCTTCTATCCGTTATAAGTTATATCTTAATTGCTGCAGTGGCAGGTCTTTTAAGCTAAATGGGTTTATTTTAAGCTTTTGGAAAATAAACATATCCACTTTTCATTTAAGCCTAACTAATTATTTTTATCTTAATTAGAACTGCCACTGCAATAGTTTAAAGATCTAACTTGTGGTGACTAACTTGCAGAAAGTCTGGTGCTACAGCTTAAAGAAATGACCAAAACTTAGCTCTTTAATTATGATAAATCGTTTTTATTACCCTTGTTGGAGAAATATATTACCTTCCATCTGTGGGGAATGGCGATGTATATGATAAAATACACCCATGTATCCACTTAGCTTAATTAAAACTACCACTGCAACAGTTTTTAAAGTAGGGAATTTTAATACAGTACACATAATGCTAGTGTATGTAAATAAAACAGAAATGAAGTAAGAATTAAATAACGAATATGGACTAGAAGGGTTAATTTTACAAAAAAATATGAATACGACCTTTTCTGAAAGAAATTTTATTCTGAACATAGTAACTTTCGATCTGAATGGTTTACAGTTATAAGGGAAAAAACCCGTTTTTTTGAACCCCATTTTCCAAAATGGTGGCCCACCGAAGTGGTTTTATAGCAAAATATGCTAACTATGGTCCAGCTAGTACTCAACCAATTTACAGACTTCAACTCCAAAGTAAGCAATCCAACCCGTAACTACAACTGGTGGCATGTCGCCATGTATCCGATCCATAATGGAGCTTTACCATAGCAATGAATATCCGCTCACCAATAAGTTAACTAATAAAGTTGGCTTCAATTGTCCTCAAAGATAAACTGCCCACTTAAAATAAAGAAGATTTAACTTTAAAATAAAACTGATTTAAATCGGCTAACCTCACTACCCACCTGCACATACTGTAGCCATTTGTTAGAGGAGCGACCTTCTACCTTGGCTTTTTCCGGTCACTCCGTTTATCAACATTAGGTCAAATGTATGTAAATGTTCAAAGCCATTAATATTCTTGTTTTTTTCCCCATCTTGGGAAAAATGTATTGCTACATTCACTAAAAACTATTGAAATGCTGCCAAATTATTTACATGTAGGATGCTCGAAATTAGTGAGAAGGCAGCCTAAGTCTTTTTAGCTGGGTTATAGGTTATGAACTAGTACATAAAAGGAAAAAAAATATACTTACGTTACGATGAAACTTGGAAAAAGAATGGAAAACATAAAAACGGTGCATATAAACAATGGCTGTATTGATGCATAGCTGATTTCTGTTATCGATGTTAAGGAAAAAACAAATTTGGCACGTATCACACACATTACACACCAAAAACACAACATTTTTAGCCCACTTCAATACGTCGTACTTGCAAAAGTAAAAAAAAAAGCAGGATTACTGTCACCAGTTAACGTGATCGTAAACATAGGACTTTTACTTTGCAATTTGTCCAGTCTTTTACAAACCTAAATGGGCAAACAACCCACATTAATGATAACTTTAATTTTATTTGACCTTTTCTGGTGCTTTTAAAAATGCCTACTGAAAATCAAACCAACGACCTCGACTTCTGTAAGGATTAAGCCCCGATTCTTGTGTTGTCAACAGAGCATAAATACAACGCATTTTGTGAGACTAAAAAGCACAACAATAGGGTGTGCTCAAAGACGTACTTAAATGAAGTGTGCTTAAATTGTTCAAAGACGTTCCATTTCAATAGTTTATGCACAACGCTATCAAAAATTTAATATACCGTTTTCTAATAGCAACCCACAAAATGAACGCTTTGCAGTGGTAGAAGTAGAGTTTCCAATTTACCCACAAATGTTCTGAAAGTAGGGATGTTGGAATCGGACATCAGAAATCGGTCTTTTGGCTTCATCGGTCATCGGAGCATAGGAATTGGTTTTAGGCATCAGATGTTAAAACATCGGTTATCCGCAATTTTATTAAATCATTTTGTGTCAGAACTTCTGGGTGCTACATTTTAGACCTGCAGAAATTTTTTATTTTATTTGTTAAATCCTCTTAATTATTTTTGACTAAATGAAAAGATAACTTAGTTTCACTTTATGACTCGAAAAACATCGCTGCAGTTCATACTGTGAAAAGACCGATAAGTTACAAAATAACACCACTAAGTTCACTAAAATTCACAACACGGACTCGCACTCAATATCTGGGTGATATCGAATGCAAGTCCATGTTGTGAGTTTTAGCGAACTTCGTAGTGTTATTTTATAGCTCTTAAACATCAGATCACGAGATATCGGAATCAGATATCAGCCGATGTTTTTTCAACATCGGAATCGGGCATCGGAATAAGCATTTTAGCATATCGGTGCATCCTTATCTGAAAGGTTAGCCTACTGCATTCAACTGTACAAATCTGAGGTCACAGCGTGTCCAGCCTAATAAAAGGCTGGAAGCAACTGTACACCCTATTGTCGCGCCACTGAAGCTCTGCAAAATTTAAAAATGGTAACCTACAGCAATGATTTCGTAAGCAAAACGCTGCTAACCGCGTGTGATAATCTCAAACTGTTCCCAAGTTACTGTTACTTCAGCGAAAGTTGCAGATACCGATCCCGAATCGGTTGTTGATATTTGTGGTATCGGATCGGTAACTTTCGCCGTAGTCTCGATAACTCTGCACCGTTCAAGATTGCGACACGCGGTTTGCAGAGTTTTGCTCAGAAAATCACGGAATATCTTCCTATCTATATTAACTGTTGGTTACCGTTTTAAAACTTTTTATTTCAACAATGATTGTACTTTTACAAAAAACTAACACTGATAAAAAAAAATTTAGAATAAAGTTTTGATATTTGTATTGTATCAGCAAAATTAAAAATTGGATTGGTTATCTGCTCAGCATTACTTTGTACCCAAAATGGTGCCAAAAGTGGCTACATTTTTCTTACTTTGGTGTCAGCTTGGATTTCAATGAAGTAACTTGGTATTCTGCATGCCTGTATTTGGCCTTGCCGCTGGACATTTAACCAAGCTGACATAAAATGAACTATCCGCGTTGTGCCACTGTACACATTTTTGACAAGAAAGCCAAAAAAAAAAATATTACCACCAAGCCTACATTGCACAAAAAGGTAATAACCGTATTTGCCCTTAAAATGCATTGAATTCACTACTCTGCAGAAGTTTTTTTTCCCAAAACCAACCTTCACCAATATCAGTCGCCACTCGTCAAACAGTGAGGAAAATTCAGCAGTTGGCAACTTGGTTTTAGAGCTACTCGCCAAAATGGCAACTGATTAACAACTCCCGATGCTATTGTCACATCTCACATGTCAGCTGGAAACGAGTGGTTTGCGGCAATGCATGCAGAACTATAAGAGCTCTGAAACCAAGTGTGCAAAGCTGTTGCAATCCATTTTAGGGCAAATAAAAGAAAATACTTTGTTTTACAGGAGCGCCTCCTAAAATTGTGCGCGTCATTTTTTTTTATGACTTCGCTTCGCCTTCGAAACAAACGGTACACGAGATTTACCACAATTTAGCGTAATATGCAACAAGCAGACTGGCAGTTCTCTCTGTTCCCCTACCTGTCGATAATGGATTTTACCAAAGGCTAAAAATAACTATGACCTCGCTAAACTAAGACCTACCCTAGAAATACTTTTCTCTCACCTGTACAGGCTAAATTTTGGTATAAAAAATAGAAATAAAATCTGCCCACCTGGATGTTGCTTTTGAGTGATACTACTGTAAAACAAGGTACTTTTTTTTTTGCCTTAGTTAATTGGAGTTATATTAATATGGACAATAGTTAAGCATCAAGTAACAGCACGACGGCTAAAATTTTGTCTACATGGCGAGGAGGTAATAGACAATTGCAAGCGAATTTGGATGTGTACTGACGAAATGGCAAGTGCTGCTCAATTCGCATTCGTGAATTTTGTCCAAAACCATTTCAATGAGGGGGGAGGGGGTTGAGGTGGTAGAAAAGTGGGAAATACTATGACACGGCAGGGCAGCTATTGCAGTAGGTATCGTGCTGCACACTGCTATAGCAGTAGGTAGTCGTGCTGTGTATACCATCACCAGTATTTATCAAATATTTGCGAGATATTGTTACATCTTAAACTTTTGAAATTGTGCGTAACCAAGTGCTTTATTTACGATTTGTCAAATCTGTCGAAGTAAGTCGTTTAACGTTTTTAAGATGAAAAGGTCTCGCTGACACGACTGAAATGTTTAGCGTAATGTTAAAGTCGTTACAAATTGAAGAAACCGCAAAAAATTTGACGGAAAAACCCACCCCATCCAAGAAAAAAAAGGTGGTGTGCCAGTGTCTCTGAAACGTGTTTGTGTTGCTGAAAGCAGATTCAGTTAGGAGTCTGGATATATTCTAGCACCAAACTAAACGAGTGCAGTGCAGGAAAGCCGCATAAACTAGGAGTATATTTGTCCAATTTTCGACATCTCAATGCTCTTAACCAACTCACAAGCTTAAACTTAATCTAAACCACAAAAGAAAAAGCACACGTACACAAGTGTTCAGATCTCATCTCTGGGTTAGGGATGGGCGACAATGAGATTTCCACTACGCGATTATGCAGCACCTTGATAATGCACTATTTGCGATATTTCTCAACATGTGGCTAAGCTAACTTAATTTGATCAATCAACAGCACTACTCCTCAACAAACAGAACCAGGCGGACAGCTGGATTCCCTCGACTAGCATATAACTTCAGAACGGGTACAGCTAGAAACTTGTGGTTTGCACCATTGGAAAGCTAGCAAAAAAAAACCAATTATATATGGAATGTCAAAATCTGTCAATATTTAGCGAAATTATCAACAAAGGTGCGCTCCGATGTGAACCAGATAAAATGAGTTCGAAGTTGCAATGATTGCGAAACAAAAAGAATTGCGATAACACTATCGCGTGTGGTGAATATAGCTATAATATCCAGGGTTCGTACCATTTCGGCTGAATGGATTTCAAGGACTTGTAAGGACTTTTTTCAAGGACACCGGACCGGTGAAAAGTTTTGCTGCCCACTTGCATAAAATTTGGTTTCTCATGAAGCAGCTAGTAAAGGACACCATTATATGTCTAATTTTGTATAGTTCTTTTCGGTTGGGTTATACTGAAAACTGTCCCCAATTTCAAGTTATATCCCACATAAGGATACAAGAGTCCCGAAACGGTCACCACAGAAGTTTGCTCTTAGCTCTGGTTCCCGGTCTCTCTTAGGACAACGGAAAAAAAACCAACCAATATTACACAATTCGCAAAAAAAAAGAGGGTACGTTGAATCAGACTGTGGCAAGTTTGCAAACCGAAATATGCCTTCTAATAAAGCAGCACCAAATTCGGTTTGTACGTGATACCCACTTTATACTCTGCCATGCCACACACTTTGGCCATCTTGACAAACAAAACGTCCTTACAGTATCGCCAAATTAATGTCTTGTACTGACTGTAGTCACTGCCATGAAAACTGGGCAAGTTAACCTGAACAAAACTTCTTATTAAAAGGATTTTAACGAGAGGTTGGTAGTTACTGTATAGGTAATATTAATTTTTCACAGCGATGTAACGGTTTCAAAGATTTATGATTCTGAATGAAACTGTCACCCACTTTATGAATGCAACTGTGAAGAAGTTAAAAGGCAAAACTGCCAGCAGAGGTTTTATTCAATTGGTATGGAAATTAAAAGAAGGACTTGCAAGGACTAAGTGCTACATTTTCAATTTTTCAAGGACTTGTAAGGCCTTACAAATGGTAAAATGAAAAATAAGGACGTATAAGGTTTGTAAGCACTGGTACAAACCCTGAATATCGAAATATCGCAGTATCACCCTTCCCTACTTTGGGTGGCTGAGCGACTAGCCACCAATTTTTTTCTCGCTATACAAGCTCTCACTGAACAATAAAACAAAAGCACAAAGATAACTCGCTGAAGGACACAAGGTAAGCAGCACCAATACCACTATTTGCCGATCCGATAACTGTACTAGTAAGGTGCTAAAAGTACTGGAGTCCGATACCAACAATAGACTTTTTCGTTTTAACACAACCTAATCGAAGCGTACAAGATTCTGCACAATTTATATGACATTTCTAGTGAACACCTGTGGACGTTACGTGAAGACCAGCGACGAGGACACGACCTCACCATCTTCAAACGAAGAACAAGACTAAGAGTAGCCAGTTCCTACTTCACTAATCGTGTTGTTAATGAGTGGAACCGCTTGCCTGAAGAGGTAGTTACGGCGGCCAGTCTTAACTCGTTCAAAAATCGACTGGATAAAGTTAAATGGTGAACTGCCACTGGAGTTGGGCTTATGAGCTGTTAAGCTCCCCTGCCCCCTGTTACTTTATAAACTTTATAAAAGCAAAGCAGACTTTGTCATTACCAGCTTGATTTAAGGACTGGAAAAGACAATCTTACAAAAACAGTCAGTTTTGTGACGTCTTGTAGTGCCTTCATTGGGACTTATTTGTAATTTTGCTAAATAACTCCAGAACGATTTTAGCACGCACCACTACAAAGCTCTCAAAAAAAATGTTAAAAGGGGGTAAAAATACAAAAAGGTCAATTTTTTTTCCAAATAACTTTCAAGTTAATTCTTGTGCCATTTATTTCTGTCGGCTTATTTCAGAGTTGACTTTACATTATTTACACCCATTTTTACATTTTTCTTTACCAGAAAGTCTTCTCAAATCTTAGTTTTTTCTTTTCTTGGCTCTGTCCATAGAAGGGTTTAATGTTTTAGGCAGTGACCCCATACGTGTTGGAAATTACTGCTGCTATTTAATTCTCTGTTATTCCATATAGTGGTTTAGTGTCGTTTCAAATTGCAACGATTCCGTTCATTTTCATTCGCTTGTCAGCAACAGTGCCAACACTAAAACTAGACTTCTCCCCTCTTAAACGTTATTATATAGGTAATACTACTTTCAAATGTTTCAGGCGTTAGGATAAAGGGGG
>JAHWFP010014253.1:0-34978 GCA_023313725.1 Lithobius niger
CAGTTAACAGACACATGTCTGCTAGTGAGCCGCCTTTTTATCATTAACAATCAATTTTTAACAATCGGATGTCTACAATGGGATGATCTACTGTTACTTGGCGGCGACACACTAGCGTGTGTCTAGATTCATTGCTGGAATACGCAAGAATAAAACTTAGAATGTAATGAAATTCATTACGTGATGCGCTTGGTACACTACCATGGCACCTTTGAAATGAACGTGTCCTCGTGATTTGATACGTGGGGAAAGGGGGGAAGAAACGTGATAGCTCTGCTCGCAAGCCGTCCGATCTATAGTCTTCGAATTTTAGGTGACCACTCTGGCCATCCGAATTTGCCGAATTTGCCAATGTATGGTAAGACTGAACGCTCCTCAGTGTCTTATTTCTACCGCGTGAAATCTCAGATTATTATATTTTTGACACTGTACTATAGAAAACGTACCTGTAGACTTTAATCTTAAAGTTAATTTTTTTTTTGTCAGAACGCCTTTCCCTGATGGTTGTTAAGCTCGTAACTTTCTTGTCCGAATTTCCTCGACGCGTCAACGAGATGCTTGCTGGAAACATTTCAAAATTCTAATCACATGTATAAGTCCAAAAGGAAATAAAACCTTTGATGATTATTAATCGATGTTCTTCCCATTTGTCAGTATCACTTTCAAAGATATGAATAGGAGTGTAATTACGAAACAAATGAATTATGCACTGATGACGGCTGCTCTGTAATATCAAACACTACGCCATTGTCGCTACTTGTACCTAAATGGCATACATTGAAATAAAGGCTTGTGCTTCCGCACCTGTCGCTGACAATAAGTTAAACTGCGTACGTTAACACACAAATGTACTCAAAGATGCAGTCTATGTTAGAAGTGTAGGCCTAATAACGACCTTAGGGCCTTAGGGCTTCGGGCAGATGACCAGGAGTGGTTAACGCTCGTTAAACCCTTTAAACCCTTTTTAATAACGACCTGAAGGAACAAGGTGACCTAAATATAGCTTTATTTGATGCTATTGGATTAGCTGTTGGATTAAACCAGAAAGACATTCTTAAAGCTATACAGAATCATTTTGGCACAGTTTTCGAATGGACAAAGAGCAACCAATTATGTAACTTTACATAAGTGAGGTAAAGCCTAAAGTTATCTAGACACATGTTAGTGTGTCGCCGCCAAGTAACAGTAGATCATCCCATTGTAGACATCCCATTGTTAAAAAATTGATTATTAATGATAAAAAGGCGGCTCACTAGCAGACATGTGTCTGTTAACTGTAAGCAACTGAAAGCATATTTTGGCATGTTAAGGATAAATCCCAATGCGACAGGAATGTTTCAAATTGTGGAAAATGTAAGGGGAAGGGTCAGAGATTAAGAACAACTAAAATTTAAAGTATGAGTGTCCACCAATCATAGAGAAAAATATGCGTCAATAACGTTGTTTTTATGTTACTGTCTAGATAGCTAGCTGGTTAGGACTAACTAGCTAATAAGATTTTTCCCATGTTAAATCCCATAGACCTTTTGCTCACGGCTAGCGCAAAATTGAGAAGGCCTATACGTAGCTGAATTTTGGCACACGGATGCATGGTGTTCTGAGCATGGTCCTTTTGTTGGTTTGAGAGTTGTAGGGGTCAGGACAAATGCGTGGGAGGGTTTTAAAAATTCGCCAGCAGCGAATTTAAATTTCGTTTCTTTTCCAAGTTGCAACCAACGCTTTCAATCAACAATGTCTTGAACAATCAACACTGGTCTTTAAATTTATTGTAAAAGCCTGCACGAACTAAAAACTGAACTGTAACGAAGGACAAAATAAGGAAACATTAACGTTGCCGTGGATTGCGTAAGAATAAAAGGATGCACGTTAGATGATGGTTACGCAACAATACGAGCATCCACGAGCTAACGGGCTTTTTGTTACTAACCCAAAAATAAAATGCTTCGCGTTCTGCTGTTTTAGTAACAGCGACCTTCGGGAGTTTCTGTTTGACTAACTGTCAGTGAAATCTTGAAAAGTTAAGGGGAAGGTGCAGGGATAAACAAAACAACTGAAGGGGATGCGCTGATTGAGTGAGCGAAGCGAACGAAATCAGCGACTGTTAGCCAGTTTGTCCCAAAATGGGATTGAAGCAACTTAAGCAAGTGAAGAGTGGTCATACAATAAAATAAGCCGTGGCAGTTTGGCTAATCTAATGACTAATTGGCAATGGTAAATTTGAAAATTAGAAATGTGAAAATTTATAGAAATAAAATGCCTCTAGAAAAAAAGCTACAGATGAAGATAACACGGTATACCCTTGTGTACGTTCACAATCCTATGAAAGTTGCTCCTCGCTGCAGCAATCTTCAAGTTTTCATTTAACGTCCAAAGTATTATTGCTTGCGATTAACTTGGCTAATCGGATTGACCTTGGCGACCTTTCCTTGGTTGAGTGATATCACTACCTTCAAAGGCCGATCGTTTTTGGAAACTTGACGGGTTTTTCTACCAGTTTTGGTTTTGGGTGGATCTAAATAACTTCAACAAATTAGAATGAATACAATATTTAGACTTAGTCCTGGAGCATGCTATGCTCCTGTACGCATATCTGCATAAGTTGCATATCAAAGGAAGATTGAATAGGTTGCGTCAAGTTTAGATACGATATCTGGGCTTCTATTGGTCCAGTTCGGTCCGTTACATAAATCTATTTAAAATAGGAATTTATAAAATCTTGTGATTATGACGTTCCCGGCAACGATTTTCTGTGTAAAAGGGGGAAAAAACCGACATATTTTTTCTCCTGACCTTTTTCAATAAAAACGCTTGTATTTATCATCAAATCATTAGAAAATTGTTTTTTCTTTTCTAAATTCTCTTCCATTTATAAAATAACGTGTTAAATGTAAACAAACTGGTTTAAAAAACTGTACGGGCTTTTCACTCTTCAGTACACGTGCAAAATTCCAAACAGGAAATCCTATCAAGAACATTCCCAAATTTCTCGGCCACATTTTGGTGCAATGCCATCCATTGATAACCGAAAGAGAGTACACGGAGACTTAGATATCAGTAGTGACGTAAACTCTGCATCCCTTTAAAACATACATGCATTTCATGATGTAAAATCCTGAACTCGACTTTTTGCTCTTTTTGTCTAGAGATAGTCCCACGTGATTCACAGTAGCCTATTTAAGAAGAAAGACCTTCACGCTTTGAATTTTGCGCGTCTACCGAAGAGTGAAAAAACTGCTACAGCAGGAGTGTTGAATGTAACACGTTATTTTAAAATTGGAGGAAATTAAAAGAGGAGCAATTATCGAATGAAATGACAATAAATACAAGCGCTTTTACCTGAAAGAAACAACCGCGACAATACATCAAGTTCCCTGCTGTTTAAACGGGAAGAAAAACTGCTACCGTGAGCGTCATGAACGTAAAAACGTCTGTTTTTAAATAAAATAAATTAAACCTAACTGTACCAATAGAATCAGAGAGATCGTATCTAAGCTATCGCAGTTAGCGTCCCTGTGAGTCCCCCCCCCCTCCCATTTGAAAAAATGCGGGAGTGGGCCCAATCAACCGACTGTTTTTTAACCTCCTTTGATACGCAACTTGTGCAGCCTAGGCAAACAAATTCTCCATATACGCAAATATGCATAGCTGGCCCCTGAACTAACTTTCATCTATTCTGAAAACTATGTTTGGAATTGCCAGATTTCCTTTTTAAAAAAATTGAGAAAATTATTTGTTCTGAGAAATGATGTGCTAAGATTGATGCTAAGATTGTGCTAAGATTGAAGAAAATCTTTTTTTTTTTGTATTTATTTTTAGGTCTTTTTACATGTTTAGTATTCGTAAACCGTACACTTTGGATATTAGACTACACAGCCAACACAATAAAAATAAGAGATTTCGAAGTCTTATTTGTAAAGTGTTATTCGGAAAGAACACAAGACGTAAGTAATGACCGAAAACCGCGAAACGAGATGGAACAATTATTCACAGTCCTATCCCTAACTCATTGTCCATAATTGTCTAAACTCTGTACCCATAATAGGGAGGGGAGATAGGAAGGTAGAGGGGAAAGGTTTTTTTTCGCTACGCGTTCGTCATCATTGTTGGACTTTTTGGTTATAGCGCTGCTCACACACAACAAAAAATCAGTAACCATTTTGCATCCGTATTTATTTATTAAAAGCCTGCAGTGATATTAATGTAAACAAACGCTAAAACGAAGAGAGAAGAAAGAAAAGCAAAACTAAAAAAAAAATTCCTTAAAACCAATGAAACATGAAAAACCTAGGTGAAGAGCGACACTAACATAAAGTATAAGCAACGCAGGACCTAAACACAAAAACCACGCGTCGTTTATCATTTTTGTTAGTAACACACCTTTCATGGATTTTTGTTCACTTGTTTAAGTAATTTTGTTTACAGTAATGTAGCGTTAGTCCTGCTCTTTGTGCTTTACTGTTTTTGCTTAAATCACAGCGATCCCGTTACTACAGTGTCCCGTAGTTTTGGTATTTAAGCTGTTTCACAGCCAAAATAAATAAACACAGACTAACTTTTCTCTTTAGTTGGTGTTTATTTTGGCTTGGTTATGAGACGTGCGACTTTTATCTCCTCACGCTCTCAATCATTTGACTGAAAACAAGACGTAATTGTGTGTGTAAAGTAACTACGGGTAGAACTTCTGTTTGCTTACCTTTTAATCTGCTCATTAATATCTTCGCACAAGACACTTAAAACCTATCTTTCGGCATGACTGTCCTTGCGAAATTATGTCTGAGAAATAGTCTGAGAAACAAAAAAAAAACGAATCGTTTTCAAACTAGTGTTTTTTCGCAAGGCCAGTTTTAATACTGTTTGCTTGTGTTTGCTTGTGTATCTGTTTGTATGCAATGCGTTGTTGCAGTTTTTTTCTAGTTGGCTAAACTTCATCCTGCTATATCATACTGTGAGCAACAGGCAACGGATAGTGTTGTTAAAACAGAAAAGGCCCGTATTTTTTCCGCCTCTAGGAATTATTACACTTTACTTTTTGGTCAGTCATCCCGAATATGCACAATTTCTTGTAATGGGAGTAGATGATGACATTGGTTAAGTGACAGTTGGGGGCTTGGCACTTCCGGACAAGTTAACTTTCATGGCAGTTTCACTTGCTTTTTAAGATTTTTTTACGTAACGTTCAGCATCGGATGTTGTTTACATGTCCGCAACTTGACAGCCACGCCTGAATCTACCATCAACTAGCTATACGTACTGAAATGCATGGTCAAAATACAGAACACGTCCCCTCCTCTAAAACAGTTACCAGACGAGTGTATTTACACCCCCAAGGTCGGCAGATAAGGACAAAAGCACAAATGAACAACACTCCTCTCCTCCCTCCCTTTACCTTGACCCTAATGTTCTCAGCGAGGTGCTAACGGGGCTTAAGTGATGCAGTAATGTGCCTCTAGAGAAACTAAAACTGCTTGACCATTCTCACGCTTTTCTGGTTCTCCCCTAACGAATGCCGGTCTCACTGCAGATAACATCCCCAATTGAGTGAGAAACATTGAGAAGCACCCTGGATGTCGATTTTTGAACATCTGGTGAGTTAGTGTTAACAAAGGCAAAGGAGTGACGACACACACCCATAATGGTTGGCTGAATGGTTTCCTACGTTGGGTCTTAAAAGCTTCTGAGTTTGCAGAACGAACGGACTAACTGGTAGCGCGTCCCAAAGGGAATCAAACAAGTTTTGGTCAATTCGATTTTGGTTGGCACCGACCGATCGTGCATACTACCGTGTCATTGAAACCGGATCATGATTTCGACGAGTTGCAATCCAACATCGATTATTTATTCGGGGAAAACCACCACGGCAGCAGATATATGTACGAAAGGTGTTCGGACAAGACCAACTGAAAAAGACTGCCACTTGAAAGGTAAGCTGGTCAAATGGGCTTAAAGACCACAGCTTGTGGGGAAAAAGAAAATTCTATTTCGTATTTGTTTTTTGTTTGTTTTTTTAAATAACACTTTTTGAAAGACTTTTATGGACTGTGCATGAATCGATCACAATGAACGTTTGTCAATCGATAATACAGCCTATTAGACGTATCGAATAGTCTAAGTTATAAATTCTTTTCAAGTCAAATTTTTTTCTAAAGGGTTAATGGTGTTAATTTTAAATTTAAGTCTGTGAAATGCTTACAAGTCATTAAAAACTAATCAACGCCACCGTTGATATAACATATTGTACGACAGTAAAATAAAAACACAAAATTAATTCGCGAACATGATCTGATGGAAAGTGATGCACAGTAAAAAAGGTATTCTACCATCGCAACTAATACTGGATCCTTCCATGTTGAGCACTGGTGGTACGTAGCTTAATCAGTAGCAATATCGGTTACCAAAAGGCATATTGTGAAGCCAGTATTGTTTGGGGTTGCCCTATTAATGTTTAATGTACGTATGGTGGTGACGTCACGCTAACACCTGTTCATGCTACAAGTGTAGTCATTATATACGGTTAATCAGAAAACCCACACACGTCACCGTGGGTTAATTTTGATAACCCACACTTTTTTGATAATCTAACACTTTTTTCGGGGGCTACACAACCCATGCTCCACCATGTGACATATAATGACCACTTTGTAAACTACCGTACACAACACAAATTCAACTAGCACACTCCATTGCAACCAGCATAAACAGGCACATTTACAACCTGCGACAGTTTTCGTACCAAGACGAAAAAAAAAATCTCGCGTACTATGTGATTTCCCCACCCATGGAGGAATGGCCCAACCCGGCAACCTTTTGTCACTACGATACGAAAACTAGGCTACGGACACTCTGAAATACATCTAAAAACCTACGAGACGCACAAGTGAATACTACATTTTACACTCTCATCTTATTTAAACTATTAAAGTAGAAAAAAATATATGGTTTTACCTTAAAACACAAACATCGTTAACTAAACGGAACGGAACGTCACTCTCCGTCGCCCTGACTCCGCGCACAGGAAGCTTCTCACCTGAAAGCTTCCGTTCAGAAATTTACATAAGTCGCATGTAAAAATACTTAAATTCATGATTCACAAATAAAATTTAAAAACAAAAATCTTTAAAAACTTAAATAAATCCGGTAAGTTAGCTTGACGTCACATCTTAGCATTAAAACAAGATCCGGTAAAGACCCGTGAACAAGACCGGGTAAACCTGAAATAATTGATCTTTTGCTCGAAACGGACAGTCCAAATATCTCAGGGTGGCAAAATCACACTCGCGCTTATCGCTCTCATATGATTTCGCCACCCCTGGATAATTGGACTGTCCGTTTCTCGCAGACGATCAATTATTTCAGGTTAACCGGGTCTTGTTCACGGATATCTATTACTTATACTTCATAAAAAAAGCCCAACCTGGGTAACACTCCCAAGATAGAACGTGATCAGTCTTTAATGACACTTTCAAAATCGAATAACAATCGACTACACACCTTGCTAACAATATTCGGTGCACTTTTATCGGAGGAGAGGAGTGAGCGAAGCTAGCGTAGCCCAGCCTACAATGGCCACCAAACTACAAAATATTGGTAGTTAATTCGTTGGTTGGAGGATGGTCCTTACTTATTTATAAAAAATATGTAAAAAATATAAAACGTGTAAAAGGCCAACGAAGAGTGGTACTTCACATCAAAAACAAAAAAACAAAAAAACTTTTTATTTACTTAGCCGGATGAATATAGCATTCAGATTTTTATATTGCAATTCATTAAAGCAGAATGAAAGAATCAAGCTTTAGTTAAACGCTTAAAGTTTTTAACCAAATGTCGACATGTGTTAATTTGCGGTGGCTCTGAACTGGCACCCTCGTAGGATAGACGTATTTATTTCGTAGAGGACAACTTCCAGACGTAAGTTGCATTATTTCAAAGTTGTCGGCACCGCGACCACTGCTCGCACGACCGTTGTCGCCATTTAGCGACCACTGCTAACTCGCTAAATGACTAGAATTACGGTACTCCCAAAATTTTTACCCATACGCAATGTGTGCCCGTTAGTTGTTAAAGATCATCCATGGCAAATGATTATGTTTCATCGGAATGAGGAGGTTACCACATTAAAAGTGCTTAAGCAAAGTGCTAACATTACGAGGGACCGCTCGGGGGAAAGGGGAGACATGAACAGAGGAAAACATAATTTTGAAGAGAGGAGAGGAATGCGATAGTAATTCAAGATCCACAAAATAGGCGACAAGTCATTTTGCTTAGTAGAATTAACTTCCCCCGTTTTTAAACCGGAGTGGGTTTCTTCATGTTATTTATAAATCATATCAAAAACCAAAACTGGTAAAAGGGGCCGCCAAGTTCCGAATGGTTCGGCCCTTCAAAGGAATGATATCAACACACCAAAACATTCGCCAAGTTAATCGCACCGCTTAATAATTCGAAGGTTAAATGAAAACTAGAATATTGCTTCTTTCGGTAGCAATGTTCAAGTTTTCATTTACCGTCCAAAGTATTATTCGGTGAGATTAAGTTGGCGAATGTTTTGGTGTGTTGATATCACTCCTTTGAACGACCGAATCATTCGGAACTTAACGGCCCCTTTTACCAGTTTTGGTTTTTGGTATGATATCAGTCCTTTTTTTTTTAAATTGTATATTAGACTGAATTCCACCCGTGCAGATGTGTAATAAAGTGGCACGTCAACAAGAAATTGGTTTTCAACACTTCCCTAGAGGCCGAACCATTCTCAACTTAGTCACCTCTTTATAGGTTTTTGGTTTTGTTTTAATTATGTTGTAATTTGTTTTATTTCGTTAGTTTTGGTGTGTTGATATCACTCCTTTGAAGAACCGAACCACTCTCAACTTGGTGGCCTCTTTACCAGTTTTTGGCTTTGTTTATTTTACTACGATTTTACAGTTGGTTTATTTTTCGTGAATTGGACGTGAATACAATTTCTTTGGCAACGTTGTTTAAATTTATCTTGCTACACTAATGTGTCTCTAGGCACGAACGTCAGTATACTCGTTGTCATTGTCCGAACGTTGGCCGTCCAATGAGAGACGATGCCGACAATACTAACAATGGTTATAACAATATTTTAGTACTTACGCGCCATCCCACGCCATCCCCGTTACACCCCTAGGCTCCAAACCATAAAAGGTACGCAGTTCGTATCGTACTGCAGACATTCGTTCAATTTCATAGCAGGAATCCTTCCCGTTACCTCGGTATCGATGAATAATCGCCCTAAGGAAATTAACATGGGGATGTGTGGACTAGAATTAGTTAGCTAGCCAGCTAGCTAGCAACTAGCGTAACTAACTCTAGCTAGTTACGCATTTACAACGTTATTGAGGGTCAGATTTTGCATTGAAAGCAGCTTAGCTGGCGTTCCTACACGAGTTAATTTTTGTCAGGTGGATCATTGTTCTTGATTTCAACACAATTTAAGCGTTTGTACCGTCTATTATAATTGTTATCCAAGTACGTGAAATGTGCTCAACTCTGCTTCAAGATATTAGACACTGACACTATGGCGTCGCGCTACAATGGTTTAGAACCTCGACAGTTGAATTGATGTGATGTTTGTTGTGATGATTGTTGCCTAACTTGGCGCGACACACTAGCGTGTGTTTAGATAAGAAGGAGTAGAATAATCTACGCTTCCCAGCTACGAGACCCACGATTGTCGAGTTTCAATGTAAAAGCAAAAAAATAAAAATAAAAAAAGAACAAGATGTAAACCTACATCATGGAACCGTTGTATATATCAACAGAGTTTGATACATGAATGTAGGTTATCTTGTCGGGCCTTCGCAACTACTGGAGGGTAAAGGGAGAAAACACTAAAACCCACGGTCAGGGCCTTGGTTACGAATTTTTTCTGGTGGAGTGGGGAGGGAAAAGAAGCTGGCAATTTATCATTCCCCCCCCCCCCGTCTCACCACGAGGAAAGAAGTACAGTCCACCTCGTAAACTAAAACGAAAACGATAAAAAAAATAGAATTGAATCTGGTTAAGCTTTTTTACTGTCTATCTGTAGTAGGAAACAGGCTTTGGGCCTATTGCAGGCAGAGCGAACAGATCTTCATTTCACACTTATATTTAGTTTTTATTTTAATGACGATACCACATTTGTTAATGCTCCTTAAAAATCTGGATGCAATGGGCTAAGTTGGGCTCTCTGCCTTTTGGTGTGACGTACTGTTGCTCTTTGCTTTTTCTTATTTGGGTTTTTTTTTCAATGTGGGCCTAGGCTACGTGTGAAATATATGTTAACAAGCTTTCGTTTGCTCCACCAGTTACTTTCTGTTTAGGTATTTATTTGTAGCCTCTTTTCACAGCCTACGCTGAAGTGTGGGTCATCGCTGCCGAGTAAAAATAAAAACAGCACGTGTATAGCTAACGCTGTTTGAGCTGTCGCTGGCGATAATTCTCAAGCCAAACAATCATCACTACGATAGTTTTTAACAATAAGCGGAAAATTCAAAAGGTCACAATACTGCCCCTGGTAAGACTTGACGCCGCCACCAACGAAAATGTTGAGTCACACACCTCTATCACACACTGCAACAGCGATCTCTATATATATCTATTATATAATCTAAATGATATAACATTTTGATTGTAGGTTAAAAATGTGTTAGCTTTTAGGCCTAGTTTTAGGTTCATGCCTAATTTTTAGCGTTTAGGTCTAATATTTACCTCCGATCTAATTTCGTTAGTAGCAGCTGACAACACTGGGTCGAGAGTTAGGCCTATTCTTTGGTGTAAATACTTCGTCTGCTCTAAATATTCGTTTTATATACACTGTTTCGCTTTGATACGACGATTTCAGGTTTCATATTTGGGATTCCCATCGCTAGTGTAGACGCCACTTTCGTCGCCATGCTGAACTGAATTTCTCCAAGAATTCTTTTTTCAAATAAAAGTTAAATGTGTCGTTAATGGAATCCTTTTGTTTTTTATGGTTGCGTTTCTTCCTACAGTGGTTAAGTGCAACGAACAAATGTTATGATTTCATTGAGTTACGTCGAAAAAGGTTATTAGCTAGAAAGAAGCAACCAAAATTTATTTTGCCGTGTTTTTTAAAATTTTACTTGACTACCACCAGCATGATGTATGCTACTTCGGAATTCCTTAACTATATTCAGTATTCCATATTTACAATGGTGAGTGTTAGAAATAAATTCGAAAATATTGTAATTTTTCCGTAATAATTGTTCTATTTACGGCATATTTTGGCTCAGCAATACTTGTGGGGGTTTCAAGCGATGTACCAAATTTCATTCCAATCCGACCTTTCGTTTGGGTTCACCCAGACTAAAAAAGTGCAACCAACCAACCAACATTTTGCAATTTCGTGTCCGTTATAGGCTACGCTTCGCTTGCTCGCTCCGCCAACAAGGCAATACACACATGATACGCAATAACAATTACAAAAGAAGCTTAATAAACCCATTCAACTGTTAGTCTATTGCAATAAACGTAGATATAAGTGAAACTGTGTATTCTAGTTAAGATTACTAACCAGCCTCCCTGGTTCGCGGTGGTGGATAGGGTCGGGGGGGGGGGGGCGAGTTTTTAAATCCTCTGTCTTAAAACGTTACGCATAATGTGTAGTACGGTGTGCGACGAAAGAATTGAAATCAAGTTTAACTCTAACGAGAGATTTTTTTAACACATAGGCCTACATTTACTCACATACGCTTAGTTTACTTTCACTACAGATTTTACATCGTCAACCACCATATTTAATCGCCAGAGGATCAATTAGCAACACTGCACGCAATTTAAATGACCATCCTTCCGTCTGTAGGCCAACGAAACGAAACGATCTCAGGTTTTAGAATCACCCACCAGGCTCGAAAACCGGAATGGACTGCATGCTAAACGAGAAAAGTTCAACATTTAAAATGCAACCTCTACTGTCACCCCCGAATTCTTGTTTTTCATTTCATTAAATTTTATTCCGTTACTTTCATTTAATTATTTCCGCAGGCACATCGATCAGTCACCCTAGGTTTTACAAAACACAACAACGATAAATTTGCCCATAAAATTGCTGTTTGTGGCCCGTTGAAGACTTAATCCCTCAAAAACTCAACCATAGCTACGTAAATTGAAATATTCGTCGATGTTAGCAGCCTGCTGGTTACCGAATTTCGTTTTATCTAACAAGCTTTTATGAGAACAAAATTTGAGCTTCGTTTTTATACAGTGCTCGCGTGATCGCATGGAACCTTTGGCACACAAATGTTTTTTAAAAAGCCTTCTTGGGCGATGTCAACCCCAAGTCTATCCGTAAGAACATCAGCTTTGACTGATGTTAGTGATCCTAGGAAAAAATATTCCCGGAAAAAAAAATCTCCAAAAAAATTTGGCCCAGAAAATATATCCTCTGGAAAAAAAATATCACCGGAAAAAATATTCCTATAGTCATAATGTTTTCTTACTGGCAATTCTAAGCCACTTTTAAAGGCGTGAAATCCATTTTTAAAGATGTCGTCAACGTTGTATTCAAACGTATAATAGATATTTATAATAACAGTATAGGCCTTTACCAAAACTAATTTTAATTAATTTCAAGTATAGGTAATAAGATGCCTGGCCAAGAACCTAAATACCATATCTGATTTGACTATGAAGCATAGCATCAAAAACAATTTTCTTACGTTTATCAGTAAGAATAATTATTGTTTCACCTTTGTATAAAGAATACGCTTAAGTAGTTGTCTTAATTTCTTAATCACAATAAGGGTCACCAGGGAAAGGTCACCACCTATGAAAGTTGTGATGTCCACCCAAAACTAAAACTGGTGTAAGGGAAGCCGCCAAGTTTTGAGTTAGTTTTTGAAAGAAGTGATATCATTCAACCAGGTAAAGACCACCAAGGTCAATCCTATTAGCCAAGTTAATGGCACCCAATAATACTTTGGACGTTAAATGAAAACTTGAAGATTGCTACCGTGAGCAGCAATATTCTAATTTTCATTTAACTTTCGAACTATTAGTCGGTGCGATTAACTTGGCTAATAGGATTAACCTTGGGATCCTTTTCCTGGTTGTATAAATAATAGGCATACATTGTATTATTTTCTTAATTATAGCATTAATGTGTATTTTAGTTTCCATCTCGTTTATATAAAAAGAGCAAGATATTTCGCATCTTCACCCTTTGAGACAGTGTTATATCATATTAATTAATGGTTCCCTTATGCAATCACAGTTACTCTTACGATTGTATAGTTCATCTGTAATTATTTTATTATAAAGTGATTAAATATCTGGGCTATTGGTTTTCCAGTTCATTAATCGTTCATCGTTTGCTTTCCATATTAGTATAGGCGGTAACTTTTACCGTAAGGTTTGACCTCAACCTCCTAACTTATAGCCGACATTTTGACGCTTAATATCTCCGCCGTCTGTGAATGTTTATCGATTAAATTTGTTGTGTAAGCTTTGTTGGACTTGGTCAATTAGCATACCAGTATTCATTAAAATACACCGAAGCAATCTGGACCTCAGCTGAAACCATGAAATTCGGATTTCTTCTGTTCTTGTTGTTGTTCTTGTTGGCACGACGTTTCTACTACGTTCTATACAGATCAAACTATTTGTCCTATAAAGTTGGTTCTTACCTCATTTTGCAGGTATGGCTCTGTATATGTGCCTTTTCCATAATGCCTTTGTAATTGGTCAAGTGGTTCAGGTGTAAGGGCGATAGAGAGAGAGATTCTTTATTCGGGGTCCTGACCCATGGCCATGCGCTCACTCAACCTATATTAAAACTATGTGTACATCATACAACTGGCTAGAACAAAACTTATGACAGAAATAAGGGAGCTCTAAATGACCAGAATAATTATTTTACATTGTTTTAAACATTGTTATTATGCAACACTGGCAATTAGCAAATGCCAGAAACAGTGTATCTTTCCAGCAAACCGTAATTGATAAAGATAGAAAACAGTCAAACAAGCTTATCTAAACTCCATGGTACGTCAAAGTACCACGAATTAAAAAACAAAAACAAAACTCGTTTAATGCTTAAGGGAAGGTTTAATTGATCCGAAGTCAAAACAGCAAGGAAGCCTAATAACATTGCTGTAAGGTTTCAGATACTGCAGTGTTCAAGCTGTATTGTTTAGTCCACGTGAAGCCTTACTGCTATATCCAACCATTACACACGTAAATACAATTAAAGCCAGAGCCCAGAGCTCAATTAAAGCCAGAACTCGACTACTTTCTTGGCTAAATTTTTCGGTGTTCTTCAGTCACGTCATCTACTTTCCGTTCATCACCTTACTGATGATACATGTATAATTTTTCAAGATTTTCAAGCACTTTTCCAGGCATCGCATGTCATTATTTCTTTACAGGGCATCATTTCCAGGTTTTTAAGGACTCACACGACCCCTGAATCACCCCCAGAGCTGCGCTAAGCCTACTAAGACGATTCGTTTTTAAACATTTCCAGCGATATTGTTTAGCCAATAGAACGCACCAATCATTAGCTGACGCATCATGTGCAAAGGTAAAAATCGTAAAAAGCATTTGAGTACAGTAATATGGTTTCACGTGCAGTAAACAGTACAGCAACGGATCAGTTAAACTTTAGGCTACCTTAAGCATCAAACGCGTTCCTCTTTGTTTTCTAATACACATTTCACTTGTACTGAAGATGGGTGATTGTTACCAGGGCTGTAGGATGCAAATTAAAAGCGGTACGGCGCAAGCAAATCAGCTAGGGGTTCTGGGGGAACGCGTAAAGTAGGGTTTCTGTATTTATTTATGAATAAATAACATATTCACCTGTTTCTAAGTGAAAAAAGGCAGTAAACATCGTTGATTCTTCGGATTTTTGTAACTGAAGTAGTATGGATAACATTTTGTACCACTCAGATAAAATAATTTATGCGACAGATCTGGCTGAAATTTGGCATTCTGTTCACATTTGTCTGGGAATTGGGCTTTTTAGGGTTTGAGGTATTGGAGAGCCGCTATAACGCAAACATTACAATCATTCGTTAATGCTGTGTTTATAAGATGGGAGGGGGGGGGGGGACTTAAATAAATGACTGTGAAGAGCCATTCCGTAAGCATCAAGTCACCACTAAACAGATAAAGTAACTTAATTTTAAAACAAAAGTCTAAGATACCTCTCCAGAACAAAAGGGAAAGAAAAAAATGATTGTTCATCTTATTAGTTCTTATCATAGCTTTATCTTATCTCTTCTTCAATCAAGTTAACCTCAAATTCCACGATAAAAAGGGGTCCCTGGGGCGTTGCTCTTTTAAGGAAACTCTACCTCTTTTTCTTCGTGCTCGTGAAACGTATGTAGTTGATATATTGGTGTAAATATGTGTGATAAGACCTCCTCGTTCTGTATCCACCCTGAATTTGTCCTGGAGCTAGTTTTTGAAAGGTTAAAAATGTGCACATTTATATTGTAGTTTAACGCCATCTATAGTTGACCAAAAGCCATTCTCTTCATCAACAAATAAATTTCAATGCGTGCCTTGAATCAAATCTCTGAAAATGAACCATTGAGATGTGTGTCAATATGCAGTCACTTCTTCTCCCTCTCCCACCCTCACAAGTTGAATAATAAATAAATGTTTGTCTCTTTTTTTTCCCACAGGTCAAGGGCGTGTCAATCAGTTGGGGGGTGTGTTCATCAATGGCCGACCTTTACCCAACCACATCCGTCTAAAGATCGTAGAAATGGCCGCTGCCGGCGTCCGTCCCTGCGTCATCAGCAGGCAACTCAGGGTTTCTCACGGATGTGTCTCCAAAATACTCAACAGATATCAGGTAATATTATAATGGAAGTGTTTTAAAGTTACTTGTTGGCTTCCCTGCGTAACACGCTGTTGTGTTGCATTCCGCCAGAATTAAAGGTACATTCCTCCCGGTTGGCTTTCCTGTATGGCTCAGTTTTGCAACATCACTTTAGACGCGTGTAAATGTTGCAAAGCCATTCATTTTCCTACTTTCCTCGTCGTCAGAAACGGTTTTGCTATATTCACTCTAATCTATGTAAATGTTACAAATGCTATTTCGTGCAAGGAGTTTGAATATAGTGAGAAGGTATGTCCTTTAATTCCAAACTAAAAAAAAAACGAATTAAAAACCATTTAATTTTACAATCGTTTGATAAGTTTTTTAAACTCAGACGTAAGACATAACTTCTTTACTGAAGCTTTTGTAAGTACAAGTAGGCTAGAATGTACACAGTTACTATACGTATAAAGGTGGCTTTATGCGTTTAGTTCTCACGCTCAGCACCCAAAGCAGCGCAACAGAATTGTGATGGCATCAAAAGCATACCTGGCAGAATTGGAATAGGTCACAAAACTCGACTGTTTTCTGACCCTATTTAGACACACCATTACAGTTTGAACCAATTCCAGTGTAATTTGGTTGTTAGTCCTGTTTACTAAGGGCAACGATTTTACAGGTTGAACAGCTACGTCTTATGAATAAAAGGACTAGCGAGCATGAAGATTATGACCCTTCTTTCATGCAGATAACCACAGTATTCAGAACCGGTGAGCTTTAGATGACCATAAAACAAAACCTTTTTAGTTGTATCGTTAGTAGGCTACATTTATGCACTAAAGGTCAAGGCAGTTTCAGCACCTAAGTTTCTATGGCAGCTTGGTATTCAACCTGTCGTAAGTATACCTCGTTAAGTATAGCGTGTATTCGTGTATTTTGACTTAGATGTCTGAGGTTTTTAACTCGTACAGGTAAGTGAACTTTTGCTCGTCTGAGGACATTTTTAAGCTATGTAAACCATCTGAATAGTTCAGTTGCACTTCATGATTTTGTACGTTGAAACGAGGCTGTAGGTTATCCCAAACTTCTTTGGCAAGAGTCGTATCAAGGTACATAATTAATTCGTGATCACTAAAGAATTTCGTCAAAAAATTTATGGCGAAGTTATTGCTTGTGTCACAGGCAATTCTTACCACTATATACTGCTGCTTATTTGGACTTAATGGTGACCCTCCTGACGTGAGTAATTAATTACTTTTGTGTGCCATCTAAAATCTAAGCTAATGAATAGCTTTATGCCATTATAGTACAATTCAGTAGTTCTAGCAGTTGCTGTGATGCAATAAAAGGTAAAATTACGATTCTTTAAAAGGTTTAAACTTAAAATATATATACACGTGTGTCCGGCATGTAGTGTAGAAATTGTATGAAAAGGTACTTGCTTAACGATTCGGATTTACCATTGTAGTCCTTGCATCGAGGCCCGTGTTGATGAAGAAATCATTGGATGGGCGTACTTGTAACTGTCAATAATAATAATAGTTTTCTACAGAAGGTGGAGGGAAAATGGAAGCGCTGGTAGCCACTAATACCAGTCCCAAAAGCAGTAGTAGGTCGGCTAATGCCTCCTTTTCAAAAAGTTGGTAAGTGCAAGACTGTTCAGTGCACGTTTAAAACCAGACACGGTCCGTGCAGACACAGCCTCCTCCGGCAATGAATTTCAAGCCGGAACCACTCGGATCGCAAAAATATCTATACGGCAATAAAGTCTAGACTAGGGGACCTCGAGTTTCCATGAGTGACCTCTAGTTACACTCGCAGAACGAACATCAAAGAATGGCAGATCAACAAAAGGAAAACCGTGCAAAATTTCAAAAGTAAGCAGAAGATCAAAATTTGATCTTCGCAGTTCAAGTATTTCCAACCCCGCAACACTCAAACGTGTCTAAGTTTCTCAAGCCCGGCATACCTTTTCGTGAAACGACACTAAACCGATTACATCATCTCGATATCCTTCAGCAAAACTGGGGGCCACACGGGGTTGCATGCTCTAAAAGAAGGTGCATGAAGACCTTCAATGGCCAAACCTTTATATGAAAATATCCCGACGTAAAGCAGCGATGTACAACAGCTAGCAGACGAAAAGCGGCTGTGGTAATTTTGGGGCAATGACAAGAAAGCATTAGGTTTTGAGCGAACCAAATGCGAAGCTCTTGAACCGCTTCCACATCGGGCAAAAAGGTGCTATCTAACAAGTATCAATAACATGGATTAGAATTTCCAACATGGAATGTAATCCATTTAAGTATAGATAAGGGAAGTTGCCAGTTAGTAGCTCAGTACGAAACAATATTAGTTTTAGTCTCAAGGGCAAGAGCATTTTCAGTGGTTAATGCCATAAACCCAAGCTTCAAGTCGTCCGTAAATATGAAGCCAGTAATATCATGGTTAGAACACTGTAAATCATTTAAGAAAATAACGAACAAGAGTGGGCCCAAAATGGAGCCCTGGGGAACTCCGCTAATAACGTTTGTTGAGTGAGTCCTTTATCTAGACGCTTTGTGAGCGATTTGAAAGGAAAGCAAAGATCCATCGCCAGAGATATCCACTAATACCAATTTTTTTGCAATAGTGTCAGAGGAAACGTTTAAGTCAAACGCACAAGTCTTGAGATCCAGTACCGTAAGAAGTTGGTAAGTTGCCGAACAACCAGGCGTGAACCCAAATTGGTCAATATGGATCAATGACCCCGTAAAAAGGAATTACATGCATCATCTCATCTCTGATGATGAAGTATCAAGGCTGGTCACCATCTTGGTTTCCACATAGAAAAATCTTTGAACGTTAGGCCTAGTGTTTTAGAAGGTGCAACCATGCTCTGCTAATGAAGGAATATATTACTCACAGAGGCAAACCAGGATCGTTGAATCATTAAAAGAGACCAGAGCCAATGTTACAAATCACGAATAACTAAATACGGATGCAAACTTATTTACGTTGCCTTTTGGACTTAAATGTCAGACTGCCTGAGCGGGTAATCGGACCCACGACCTCTGAAATCAAAGGCCAGGTCCTACCGCTGAGCCAGACTGACACGCGGCAAAACAGGTTGAAAGTTGTTGAAAATGGGCAGTCTTTGTGCCCTGACAAGCAATAGTTGTATTTCAATCACGTCCATAAACTGTATCAGTGTCACAAAAGTGCGTGAAGATTGTTGATAGTTGACCTATGACTACTGATTACTGACTATTGACTACTAATTCCGCTCATATAAAATAAATTATGCGACAGATACAAATGAAATTTGGTATTCAACCCTCTTTTAACTCCAATATGTGCCTTCTATGGTTTGCCGTTTGGGGAGGAATTAACTAAAAAGATTGAAATCATTTGTAACGGTATTTTTCCGTATGTTGGAAAAACGCCACCGGTGATCAAAATAAGCATTACTCGTTATTAGTGTTAACGAGTAACAATGCAAACGGACAACCAGAAATTATCGGCAACACATCATTGTCGATAAAATGGACGCGCTACTTGTTTCTAGTAAGGCGCATGGCTGCGGGCCACTAAGCTTTTAATAAATCCGCAACCCGCGCTACGTATTGTTGATGGTTGAATGCAAAGCAAACGCTTTAATTTATATGACTGAAGTACTTACTGCAGCAAAATAAAAAAATAAAAAATGAATTTATCTGCTCATATTCAATATTTTTCGACCAAACTTGAGCAGATAGTAGATAACTGGTCAGTGGCTAAAATAAGATGCCACCTAAAAAAAACTACAAAAGAAGTGATATTAAAACAAAACCCACAAGGGTGAAAGAACCCACCGAGTTTCAGCCAATCAAAGTAGTGATATCAACGCCAAAATGCCTGCCACCAAGTTGCGACATTAGTTGCCAAGATAATCCCACCGAGTATTAGATCAAAGGTTAAATCAAAAACCTGACCATTGCTACTATCGGTAGCAATGGTCAAGTTTTTGATTTAACAATAATCATGCGAACAGATTGAGAGATATTGATATTTTTAAAAAGCTGTCAGTTTTGATTCATTTTAATTCGAGAACAAGAAAAGAACATTTTTAATTTATCATCTTTTTATTGTTTATACAAAATGTGTGACCCTACGTTCTCCTATCAGGCTTTCCTTCTTATTTGTATTGAAAAAACTCCTTTTGCTCAACAACTAATTCCTCTTCCCAGTCAAAAGTAAACCGTAGATTCGAACCGGAAAACTGCCAGTAATTCTAGGGGAAGAGTGAATGTCGACAATATGGTCAGAATAAATCTCTTAGCTACTTAAAGAGCATGCTAATCTCTTACACAACCCAGCAAGTGCATGTGGCACGTTCTTTTGGCATTAGTTTTGTTTTTACTGTCATAGCAATTTATTTTTAATTTTTTCAAAATCGAACACTACTAAATCAAAGACTATGCCTACTCGACCACAGAGACACAAAAGTGGTTGTTACCAACTTTATCCTCCCAACTGCTCGTCAATCGCACGGGACAGTAGACTGAGGGCCAGTTATCAATGAATGAACCAGATCTGTATTAAAAAAATAGATCGTGCCCACTTTGATGCTGACATGCTACCTATTTTAATTCTGAAGACTTGGCAAGTTCTTTTACTGTGTTTGGTATTTTTTTTTAAATAACACTTGAGTCTTATGGCATAGTGGATTGGGTACTGGACTCAGGGTGTCCTGAATTATTTAAAACCGAGAATATTGCGTTTTGACCTAAACTTGGTCATTGTGCAGAGCATTGAATAAAAATTCCTCCCTGCTGTTAATTCCAAAATTTTCGGTAATCATCAAAACGAATTTTTTTTTTTTTTAGTTATCTGAACTTCAGAAGAATCAAAACTCAGTTTGTATAGAGTCACTGTCTTGTTGGTTTAACCTCTTCAGACTCTGTGTGGAGTCCCCGGGGACCTGGAGCAAGGCGTTCAGGCACTGTCCAGTGCTCAGCGTCCTCATTTCCAAAAGTGAACAACAACTCGATTCCCGCGACTGACCTCCGTAATTAAAAAAAAAAAAATGCCTGTAATTGAGTTAATGCAGAACCAGGAAGGTTTGTAATGTTTTACTTGGCCCAGTATAACCTCCTCAGTCGTGGTGTACATGGTAGTGCAAGACGATATAGCAGCATTGTGATGATGGGCTGCTTCAAATCTGTCTCATGTCTCTAGTGTAGGATTTTCGCTCATTGCCTATTTCCAATTTACTTTATATTATTTACAGCAATTTAGATTTATTTATTTCTCCTTCCCTATCAACCTCATGATAAACGCAGAAACAAAACAGATTTAAACCTACTTCCGTCCTGTAAAGACTAAGAATTATGGTCATGTCCCGTTTCGCAGAAAATAAAACGGATTAAGATTTTTGTGCGAAACGGGAATTCCCCTTTCGCAAAATCGTGTTTCACAGAATAATTTTTTCCGAATATTATGTGCCTCGCTCGCGCTGCTGGGTTCGCTGTGGCTAAACATATAATATCAGAAGCCGCAGCTAATCACAAAATTCCTTCCAATTAGGAATACATTTTTACCTTCTCCAATGTCAAATTTGTAAAGAACATTTTGATTTTGTGAAACGGGATTCTGCAAAACGGGAATTCCCTTTTCACAAGAAAATCTCAATCTGTTTTATTTTATGAAAAACGAGATTGCGCGAAATAGGGTTCTGCAAAGCGAGAAATCACCAGAAATATTTGTTTCTGTTATTGTTTTTAAAACAAAATCAGATTTTTTCGTTCTTAAACTCAGTACTTGTTAATAATATATAATCTTTTCATGTTTGACAGGAAACCGGAAGTATCCGGCCAGGAGTGATTGGTGGAAGCAAACCTCGAGTTGCAACGCCGGAAGTAGAGAAGAAAGTGGAAGAATACAAAAAGGATAATCCAGGCATCTTTAGTTGGGAAATAAGGGACAGACTGATTAAGGTAATGAAAAGATGAAGACTTTTATGAATAAACAAAACGGGGATGAAAAGGAAGGCTGTTCATAAACAACATTTGCATTACGTTTGTGCTAATTAAAATGAAAAAGCTAGATATAAAGAACCGAAGAGCAATATATTGTAATATATTTTAAAATATATTTCAGAACACATAATACATTTGGCATTGCATTTTGAAATACATTCTTATCCACAACGTATTTGTAAATATATTAAGAAAATACATTTCCATTTTAAGGGTGTATTTCTTCAAATATAATTTTGGGAATGCATTTACAAAATACCTTGGTTACAGTTTTTAAAAAAATGTATTGGCATGCTTCGTCTACCGAAAAGGGCAATTAGGTATATCTGTATCAATATTTCTCATATATGTATAAATATCTACATATCTACATTCCTACATCATTAAGGACGTATGATGTGCGTGTTTGTACGTCTACTCCTCTGGAACCAAAGCACCTACAATCATGGGAGTAGGACCAAATGAAAGATATTTAAATTTCGCTCAGGTGAGGCCTATTTTCATCGCTGTAACTTGATATTATGACCCTCAAAAACGCAAAAAAACCTGAAAAAATAACGTCAAAGTTTTTTTTAAACCCTCTTGATGTTTGTTCATGACGTCATAGTTTGTTCACAAAAACCTTCTCGACCGAAGAGAGATGGAAAAGGATGCACGTAAAAAATAACCTAAAAGAACGATGTATTTTGTACCATACCACATATACATCTTACAATAATGTGTATCATCTGACTTGATGCATGGAAAAAACAGACCCCATGGATCTAGTTTTAAAAGGGCGTCATTTTCTTGGATTCTGAAACACTGCAGTGCGTGGATTGACCGGGTAAAGCGAGTGATTTCCACGTAAACTAAACCTTTTCAATGTGTGTCTCGTTTTGCTGTCGCAATCTTTCATCTCTCACCTTCGTAAGAGATTACATCTGACGTTCTGCAAATGTTTCTTCCAGTGAGGGATCATCAGAAAGTGAAGTGATAAGACACCTATGGAAAAATCTGTACTGAGCAGGACGTAAAGAAAAATATTCTTAAAATAATTAAAACAAGAAAACCCATATAAAGTGTATACTAATACAAATTACAAGTGATGTGTGGTTCTTGGTGCTTACATCGATTCAGTAACGTATCTGAGGAAATGTTTGCGCTGATTGAGTGAACGAAGCGAACGAAAATCAGTGCTTGTCATCAGAACAGCGCTTTTCTGATAAATTGCTTGATTTTTTCGCTTGCCTCCTTGGACGTAAAAAAATAATATTGACCTTCTCTCGAGATAACCGATATCGCATACTACACTCTTATAATTTGTTTGATCGTTTCTTATGTGGAAGGTCCGTCTGTATCATAAGTGTTGCAGCAAGAAATCTCCTCGAGCATAGCGAGACGACGCAGAATGAGTATATATACAGGGTGGGGCAGAAAGGACGGAACACCCTTGGCAATCAAAGATGGTTAATGTTAGGATAATGAAACTTTGCATGGTATGTAGGCGAACGGGGAGCCAACTAACCATGAATCGATCACTGACCTTGACGCATATTTTCAAGGTCATCGTGATGCTAACTTTTAAACTATGCTTCGTAGAACCCCATAGTGTAAATTAGAAACTTGTAGACAGTGTCAAGGCATGGCCAATGCAAAAAAAAAACAGAACGAAATTCGGTATGTTAGTTTAGGAGTTACGGGCATTACAAGAATCATTCTGTTGTGCTGGCCGAGTGGCTTTCCTGCCAAACAGTTCTGTCAGACTCTTTCGTACACCATGCATTGTATTGGTAGGTAATGGTGTTGGCAGCGTGCGCAAATTGGCATAATTCATTAACCGTGATCAGCTCTGAAACAAAATCAGAAATGTTAACCTGAGGGAGGAACAACATTACTTTCATTTCTAGACGACCACGGTGACTAAACTATGCCAACTTGCATAAGATGCTGTAGTTTGCAGCACCATTCTGTTTATACGTGTAATGTAGCAGGTTGTGTTGAGCTAGTGTCGAGTCATCAGTGTGTCAGATGCTGTTTGTTTCCAAGCATGCTTCATTTACGTTGAGGACCACAGGACTTAATTTTACACTCACTGTTTGGCAGGAAAGCCACTCGGTCAGCACAACAAAATGATGCTTGCAGTTTTCGTAACTCCTAAACTAGCGTACCGAATTTCGTTCTGTTTTTTTTGCAATGGCCATGCCTTGCCAATGTCTACAAGTTTCTAATTAAACTGGAGTTCTACGAAGCATAGTTAAAAAGTTAGCATCACGATGACCTTGAAAATATGCGTCAAGGTCAGTGATCGATTCATGGTTAGTTGGCCCCCCGTTCGCCTACATACCATGCAAAGTTTCATTATCCTAACATTAACCATCTTTGATTGCCAAGGGTGTTCCGTCCTTTCTGCCCCACCCTGTATATAGTAGTATCTTCTCACATTATAAACCAAAGTCTGACAGCAGAAATAAAGCAACCGCAACGACCCCCGGAAGGGGAACAATGAAAACGTGCGAGTGTGTCAATTCTTTGGCTTGAAGTTGAAACTGGTACGTTGTTGCCCTGAAAAGAAGTTGAAATTGCCACATTGTTGCCTCGACTAACAATTTGCTCTGCGCGGTCATCGCAAAGGCATGTCTTAAATGACGTCATGTACGAAGGAAAGTTATATTCGCACGCTACTAGGAGTGGGGAGGGGCCTAAACGGGGAATGTCCGTTCGTGGGGCAGTGCTTATGTTAGAGCCACTATTTGATTGACGGAAAGGAGGAGTGTTACACAAACAAAAATTTTCTATTGCAGTGAACGATCAGGCAGCACCGAGCAAATACTGGGAAACAACCACAGGTCAAACAAATCCACGGAGCCGGGTATGGTGCTCGTATATATATATATATATATATATATATATAAACACACACTATATAAGAAATCGCTAATAGGTGCTGAAGGGCTTACTATCAAATTTATCAGCACCTGCTACGGATTTCTTATATTCAGCATGTAGTTTAGCTTTTATAATAATTTTCTTATTAAGAAGTGAGTTACATACTCTTATTAACCTTATCTCACGAAAGGAAATATTTGGTAAGTGGCAACGACAAGGACTTCACTCAACCTTGCAAGAATACTCAATTCTTAATCAGAAAATTATTATACAAACTAAAAAAAAAACTAAACTAAAAACTAAAAAAAAAAATCTATTATTGGTAGCAATCCTTTCAGCTCTACTTACCCAGTTCAATTTGCTACTTCAAGGCTTCTGTGTACCTGAAGTTTGGAAAAAAGCTTACATGACGCCAATTTTTAAAAAGGGTGATAGTTTTTTGGCTGTTAATTATCGGCCAATATGTTTGACTTCTCACTTCTCCAAGGTTTTTGAAAGAATCATTATGGTCACATTGTTAAGTAATTAGATATACATATCCTTGTCAGCATGGATTTCGGTGTGGCCATCCACAACTACAAACCTTTTTTTCTTTTATGACATTTTGAAGGCTATGGATCATGGCTTGCCCACTGATATCATCTATTACGATCTTGTTAAAGCCTTCGATAAGATATTTAACACAAGTTTTTAAACAAATTAACTCAGTTTGGTATTGTGTGTCCGATGGCTTCTTGAATTCGTAACTGGCGAGAAAAAGTGAGAGTGGTTGTGGTTTTGGAAGGTACCGTACTTAGTCAGATTGGTCCACACTTAGTATAGTGGCTTGCCACAGGGCTCGGTCTTGGCACCTGTTCTTTTTCCTTATTTATATCAAACTTCTGCATAGGGCCCGAACATCATTACGTCCACATTTACTGATGATCGCAGTGATCATTCACTCATAGTCTGATCTGCTCTATACACAGAAATCAATCGATTATGCTCTCAGATGGAGCATTAACTGGCAGGTGCCTATTACTAAGGATAAAATTGTAATAATACATGTTGGTTATTCTGACCCTTGGGGACAGTTCTTCATGAAGGACAACCAATTGCAGGCTGTTCGCTCCGTTAGCGACCTTGGCATTGTTATCGCCAATCAATATCCATTTTCTGCACATACTGAACGGATCGTCTTCAGGGCCAATTCTATTGTATAATTAATTTTACATACTATTTTTAAAATACGGTGTACCATTTTGGGAACCATTCTTTTGTAAAGACCCTAGGGTCATTGAAAATGTGCAACTAAAAAAATTGACCTGCTCTACGATCTTAGTTACCTTAAACGCCTTAATGTTTTGAAAATATCTTCCTTATATACAGTAGGTAAGCTTCATACGCTTGGTAATTTTTTTGAGCTTACTGTCAACCCGTATGTTACGCGGGAATCATCGGTCAAACTAAAATTTAATAACCCTTATTATAATGCCGTGCGCAACTCCTTTTCAAACCGCCTTGTCTCTATGGGTGGTTACGGGCTATCTAGAATTTCAACAACAAATTAAATTAGACATGTTTATATCTATGGAATGTATCAACTCGTCGAGTAAAGTAATATACTGGTTAGCTTTGCATGTATTTTCTTTTTGCATGCTTATTGCATGTTGGATATCATGTTTAGCATATTGTATGACATGTTTTTGGCTGTTGTTCCCTGTCGTTGTGATTAATTTTGGTTTGTTACTCTTTCGTTGCTTTGTTTTGTAGAATTTATTTTTGATTGGTTATCGCTCCATTCCTAGGAAACTGGCGCCGTATGTCTGCACATTAATAAATAAATAAATATATATATTTAGCCTGTGCCGAGTGAAAGCCCATCATGATTAGGCTACTGTCGACAGACGAACATTAGGACAACCAATCCAAGCACAGTAAATTTAAAGCAACGTGTGGCGACATCTCCCGCTAACAATTTCTACACAATGCAACGAAAAAAAAAAACTTTTACATTTGGCTTGCGCCGAACGATAGCCTTGAGTTTATCGGAAACTACTTTCCACGCTTCTTCTTCTAGGTTCACGAAAGAGCCGTCCGTAAATGACGTCAAAGTCTGACGAAGGCGGGCAGGTGGTTGATTATTTTGACAGTTGTGACACTGGGGTGGGAGGGGGGAATTCTGAAATGTAATGTAAAGAATTTTTATTTTAATGTGATGCAAGTGAAACTCTTATCATATTACTAAGAGAGTGATTTTCTATTTCCCGGTCGATACAAAATTGCATGAGTAGCTGCACAACTCGTGATTTATTACGGTGTGGTGCGGGCATTGCAGAAGTGTAACACAATTATTTGGTGGGTGTTTTGAAAGTTGTGACATTTGTGACAAAGGGGGGTGATGAGGTGTTTCAAAACAGACCAAAAAGCGTGACACACTTTATGGTCGCTATATATAGCATATAAAACGCTATTTTTTGCTTTACACTTGGCGCCCCACACTATTTACTTGACTCCCCGCCCCACCCCTTCTTCCCTATCGATAGTTACGGCTATTTTGCAGGTCGATTCTAATACATTCTTATTCCGTAATACATCCCTAAATCATATGGACTAATAAAGTAGCGGAACCAAGTGTTTTGCTGAAGGGTGACGAAGACATAAAAAAAGGTTCTTAGGGCTGGGTGTATACTGCCGCACTTAGTAAAAACAATTAATGGCGTCTGGTTGGTGGTGGAGGAGGAGGGGGGGGGGGGAGCGCAGGTGGACGGCGCCACTCCGGCTCCTGCCCTGGCTCAGAGATAACCTGCATGTGATTACTTCAGCAAAAAAAAAATTATATATATATGTACGAAATTAGGAAGAAAAACATACAGAAAATAGCGCAACGAAACCCCTATTGCGATTGAAATGTGTGTTGTCAAGCGCATTTCCGGATCGATGAATTTTTAGCAGTTGTTTCTATCCAGTCACCTCATGTCATACAACAGACATTTAAATCGTTATTAAAGTTATTTCAAGAAGGATTAAGGGCGTCTATACTTTTTGCTGCCAACGCTGTCCCTTTTCATCACCAGATAACCTCAGCAGTTAAAAAGGACGGTTATCCAAATTCTTTTATTTATTATTTTTTTTTTTTGATTTTCAGTTAGAAATTTGGAATGCGCTGCACTTTTAAGAACTCTTTTAAATTAATTGAAAACCTCTGCTTAGTTATGTAGGCTGAAACATCTAACGTTTATATTTTCTTTTTTGCCATTAATAAAATTAACAACGCAGGTGTTTTGTGCATGTATAGGTTTTGTTGAATGGTGGCGAAGGTATTAAACAAATGCTTTTACTTTTTCACCCGCAAATTTAAATTAGTGACATATGCCATCTAGGGGCAGATTTCAATACCAAACTTTAAAATGGCTATTTTCGTTGATTAAAATTGTGTAAAGCAACTAAATTAATTTCTTCTTTGAAAGATTTAAGAGGCCGTTAATTGTAAATACACAAGTGTAAGTACACATAAAAAAATTAGTAAGAAAATATCGAGTTTCCTTGATGTAGTGCCGGGTGTGTATTCCAGGCCCGGGGCTTTTTTTTCGGCTTGACACTCGTTATTTTTTTACCGACGGTATAAGATTGCAAAATTATACATCCCTTGCACCCACACCTACTTTATACTTCTGTATCTTGTTTGATCCCGATTTGATAAGTGGTTTGTGTTTACGGCCGCGGTCAAGCAGACAGACAGTACATCTAGCAATGAGCCTAAGCTTATAAATTTCGACCAAAATAATAGAGTACATCACCAATTGCTGCACTAAGTCTACCGTATATACATCTAATTAAAAAATTGCGCTCTCTGTGGGAAAGTTGTTATAGCACGCTCTGTTCTAATTAGTTACGGAAACATTTTATGAAAACATTTACGAAAATTTTATGAAATAAATTAAAGTGTTGTATTTTAGGCCTAACTTTGTGAAAGATTCATTGTACACAATGGTACATCTCTCCTTTTAAGACCAATATTGTACACTTCTTTTGAATTTGCTAAACTGCATGGACTCGATATTTACAACAAAACACCGACAACTACCGTGACGTCATTAACCGGTCCACCCAATTTCGTGACGTCAGCGGAAAAACTTATCATCCTGCGCCCGACAAGTCAAGATCTAGCATTAAGTTTGCTTAAGGATGTTGATCATTATTGAAACAAAGCAACATAGTCTATTTCATATGCCAAATTTAATTAAAACCTAATTGTAACTCTACGTGATATGTTGATTTCCAGTTTACTCCTCAAATTCCCAAACTCATTCCCATCCTAACAAGATGTCCACCTCCTTTAGGACAATTTCTGCCCTGCTTAATTCCATTTTTTATTTAACCCGACCCCATCTTGTCCCAATGTGAATGCAACCCGGCCAAACCTTATTGTCTGCTAAAAGCGATAATCCGTATCTGAAGGTGAATAATAATTTATAGTACCGTAAATTCACCAGAATGAAATTTAGCTACTTAAGAAAACCCCCTTTCCGATTCGTAGCTTTCCTCCCGAATCCAAGTTTTTACGTCTTTCACTTCGCCATTTATGGAGCGATTCCCACTGGTCATGTTGCGTAAGCCGATAGAATAGGGCAATTTATCTGTTTATTACGTAAACACACATCATAGCTACTATACTAAAAATGTATGCAGATTTTCTCGATTTTTTTATGGTTTTTGTTAATCTGATAATATAATACTCATTCCGGCAAAAGTAAGGAAGCGAGTGAAAATCAATTACTGTAAAAACACGTGCAACAATCGCTTTAAAGTTGACTATAATTGCGATGAACGTCGCGAATCATTGCTACCTTGCAAACAATGTCTGATCGCGTGATTGTGGCATTGTTGGCAGACTATAGGTTTTGACTGTTGGACTTTCGTAGTTGAGCTAAAAAAAAAACGAATCCGTGTTTCAGCTAAGAGCGGACAACTTTAAACAAAACGACGATAAATTGTAAATTTCGATGCCCCCTAATGGGTCTCGAAATTGGCAGCCAGATACGATGGAAAGGCGCATTTCTTTCGTAGATGGAGACTTGGACAGCGAAGTTAAATTGTTTTAAAGTGGCCGGCAACAATCTTTGCATGTGTGAGCAAATGAAGGAAAATTAGTTGCAACAATTTGGTGGTGCGTGGTACCAACGTGAATTGTTTCTAAGTTGATGGAAACAATCACGGAGATTACCTTGCAGCAGGGGGTAGCTTGCGTATAGAATGGTGACTTTTCAGTGAAACGGTTTTTTAGCAGTATGCGTCTTTTCTGGGTCTGGGTGTGCTAATGAAATATTCCAAACGCGACTGACTTTCTTAAGAAAACCAAACACCGGCAGAGGATATGACCGGGATCCAATCACGGAGATTAACTTGCAGTCGGGTGCGTTAACTGTTTTTTGTTTCCTTAAAACAAAACAAAAATATTTTTTATTTAATTTAATTTTTAATTTTTGATGGAGCTATACAGCTAAACAAACAGGCAGGTCAAGGTGACAAGCATACCGAAACGTGCGAATGGTAATAGTGTGGCAGTGGATATCAGACCCGGAATAGAACCTGTGATGGGGGCTGCCAAGTGCCATGACGTTTTAAAAGGACCCCAAACACAATCCCTGGGAGTAGGGGAATAAAAATTAGAAATTATAATTGTAAAAGCTTAGTCTAGTCACTTGAAGATAGCTATGAAATGATCAGGGAAGAAACCAAATTTTAAGACTGGCCATTAAATTTCAACGAAAAAAACACTAATTCAACAACAATGTAAATGTCATTCGTAACTGTAAACTAAAGGCCCCTCTTACGAATCTGCGAAAGGGCCCATGACAGCAGCCACTTTTGGCCCGGTTGATATTTTTGCCGGTTTAGTGAGTTTCATGACACTTACCACCAACACTTATTATTGGATAATATTTTGAACTTAGTTGCTCCATCTTGCTTTTAGCATGTTATTTCCGTTGCAAATTCCCATCGAGTCAATTTTAATTGAGCAGATCATTATTATCAACCACTCGTTGCATTCCCAAGCTGATAAACATTTCGCACAAGCCATCGGTATTTTTTCATTTCGGAATGCAACTCATGAAGGTAAACAATTTCAAAATGCAAGTAACCTGTCGTGTAACTGGTTCAGTCCAGCATGTACAGTATTGAATTAAACCGTTCATCACATCGCCTTCCAGTAATTTTACTTACATCATGTTTGGTGGTGGCAGCATCAATAGGGAAAGAAAAATAGTGTTTGTACTATTAAAGTAAAGTGGTTTCAGTCACATCTAGATTTGGGTTATTTTGTAAATTATTAGAAAGCGAACTGAACACAGGATCCAACCCAAGCAAAAGGAGCTGCTCTTCTTTAGGTGATACGCCTGTGAAGCTTAATCGTTGCTAAGTTTTTTGAGAAAGTATTGTCATCTGAGATAACTACAAGAACCTCCAAACACTGACTTTTAAACCGCTGTGACGTGTACGTTGAATAACGCAAGTTCGTTGAACGACAGCTCAACGAGGAAAGACGTAGACATTATTATTTTTTGAATGTCTCTTGTCCTCTTACTATTTGCTCCTTCCTTCCGAACAAGATGGGGTCAAAACTCCTCCCTCTATACATAAAAAAAGTACTTTGGCAAACCCACTTGCTGTCGTCATCTGTAGTAAAAGACGGCCAACTCTCGGTTTACGGCCCACCAGTTCTTATTACCGACACCATGGTAACCATAAACCGTATAAGTCAACCGCCCCCCCCCCCTCCTCACACCTCAGTACAGAACAATGGTAACTTACTCATCACTGAACGCGAGTGTCTCACACGTGGATTGTGAAGAAAAGGGCCATGAAGTGCGACATCTTCTCTGTGACAAGATAAGCTGACATTGAGCAAAACATAATGTGCAACCGAAAAAATCCATTGGATCACCTGACTGGTACGTGGAGCCTGGCAAAGTGGCTGCTAGATGGACCATTATGGTAGTAGGAGAGACTAACCAGGCCTCCCAGCTAATATGGATTTATTCTGTTCTTTGATCTGTATTTTCTTTCGGCATCGTCCTTGTAGCCATCGAAGATTTACCAGCTCGTATAGTAGTTTGCATAAAAAGAAGTAAAGGCGCAAAGAAAGTAATTAAAAATAAGCGATATGTTGTGGGAAGTGTGGAGGGGGGAGGGTTCTACTTCAGGGGCCACTAAATATATGTTATTTATTTTTTTAGTTTAAAGACTTTTTTCACACGAAGAGTAAATTTTTTTCCATGTTAATATTTATTTGTGCAATAAATAATTTTTCTCTAAAGATATTTAATTTTTTATTATTATTGTATTTCAATGATGTCCCATACGGTACCAGATGCTTAAGCTGCCCACAGCCAACACAACAACCTCAGTTCCAACTAGTAGCTCCATCTGCAGGCAAACATTTCTGGCTCTATCGAAGCGTCTCATGGTAATTCATTGTTGCAGCTAACGTATGGAGTTTGTTCCAACCGTTCCTTTTGTGTCCAGTTATTGTGCATATGCAAAGGCAAAGTCAAGGCAAAGTGGTTTTTATGTGGTATCTTTGTCAAAGGTGCGGACTGAAGACTGTTTGTTTAGGAGCGCTCAGTTTCGTTGTGTACTAAGCATTTATTTAAAGGTGAAGTGTACATTGTGCTTTTGCTTTGGGTCCCGGAAGAGGAAGGTTGACTCAACCTCCATAGAGAATTTGTTCCTCCCCTCTAATATCCATCGGTGTGGTAAAAAAAGGTGATCCCATATTTAGCAATACCTATGCAACGAGTCTTGACTTGTTGCAATCAATCAGTACTTCTGCCGTTGGCTTCCTTCTGTCTGGAGGAAGATCTTCCACAAGATCAATGCCCACACTCCTTTCTCTATGAATGAACTGCATTCTTCCTGTGCGGCTTTCTCCCACTGTTCGGATTGTTCACCGGGCATAACCTCTTTAAAACTTGTAGGTTCAAAAACATCAGCTGCCAAGGTGACATTCAGTATCTTCTAGTTTCTCTGGTAGCTGGGTCTGCCACTTTAACATGTAGTAGCTTATCTACCCTCTCTTTCCCCACTAACAGCTCGTGGGTTAGTTGTCATTCCTCGATATCCCTCTATGACTCTTCAGTGTTTGTTTTTCGGTGTATGCTTATTTATTTCGACATACTTTTCACTAGCCAGTTCTGCACTTACTACTTGAATGTCACGTAGTGGTTATAGAGTATCTTTACTTCTATGTATACTAAATATACCGACACCACCGCTATGGCTCACAACACTTATTAAAACCATGTATTTCGCTTTCTGTATATGCCTACACAGATAAAATGTAGATCTTTACTCTTGGTACATGATACCTTAACTCCATGATTTTTCGTTTCACTTCCATCGACGTAGTGCCTACCCTGGTAACTGCTGCTGACGTATCGTCCTCTGTCAAGGCATGTTTGGTTTGTAACGCTTTATAACTTGTAAAGATCTTCTCTTCATTACGACTGAAGCACCAGAATCCAGCCATTTTGTGATTTATTTCCTTTGCTTGACGACTTCTTTGCTATTTTGAAAATCCTAAACCACAACTCTTAAATTAAAGGTGGACATGATTCTTCCTACTTCTTGTGAAGATTCGTTACCACTGGATGCTCTTCTGGCACCCTTTTTGCTACAAGCATAGCATTTAACATTCGTCTCACCTTCCGAGTACTATTCTGCGGTATTCTTAATAGTCATTACATAGATAGACTGCGGATTACCATCACCTAACTGACTTGTTTGATCCCATCTTGAACTGCGTCGTTCAGCTTCAAGTAGGAAAGTCTCGATGTAATTATATGTGTAATTAGCGCTGTAGAATGTATTATAGTCATCCTAAAACGTCATTATACTCAGATGGAAGGGTGCATAGCATTAATATACCTACGAATTCATCTGATATCACCGGACATTGGGTTAATTTCACCAATCTTACCAGCTCTCTATCCTTGACAGGTCATCTATAGCTTTTCATTAGTCTGCATCTTGTAGCTTATCAAGTCCGTGAAGACTGTTCTTTTTCGTATTCGTGTCGTAGCTGAAAATTTCAATTTAAGGGCATCCCTCCCATAGGTTTTTGGCTCAACCTCTTCTATGTAGTGTCTCCTCATAGGCTATGATCAAAAACTATATCCGTAGACACCGCCTACTTTCCTCCTCGTATTTTGGCAATGCAGCATCTCCAGCTGCTGGTTTGTTTGTGGATTCATCAGTATGCTCCCATAATTCCTTATCTTTCAATGTTAACTTACTAGAAAAGGACCAGTCATAATAATTTTGACCACTGAATTTCTCGATCCCGTATGCACGTGTACAATTAATTTTTTTTCGCTCGGCCATCTTAACTTCCGGTTTTGGGTTTGCACAAGTGCAGAGATTATCTTTCAAAATAAATGTTCATTTCCCCACTTCCATCACAATTATTTTTTTGCTTCATGAGAACACTTGCCTAATTAAACTTCTTTGGTGACACTAATTGTTCGTAACCTGAATATCTGAATATCTGAATATCTTCTGTTGGGTGTTACCACATTAACGTAAGTTAGGTTATTAGAATACAATGCAATGGGTTTTTAACAAATGTCTATACGCGATAAGGAGGGGAGGAGGATTAATGGCTTAGCATTCAGTCGTACTTGCTTCACGCTGAAAACGGTTGTTAGACGAACTGCAGACACTCCTGCTACCAGAGTAGCACACGAGAAACAGCTGGCCAATCCCACAACGGCGACTTATATATGAAATATCGGGAACGAAATCAGAGTTAACCAGTGGCCATGCTTTTTCTTGGAGAGAGACGACGTGAGAACACATGACAGATAATTCTCTTGCACCGTTTGGTCAACAATGTTTTCCTTCCTGAAGCTTTTGAATGGGATACTTACGCTGCATCTCCCAACACCATACATATTCCTCCAGCTATGTTACAGCCCTGGCAATTATCGCTGGTGGACTTTGTTTAGCATGATAAGTATTGGGTGACTTCAAAATGTCTGGTACAACTTGCAGCTCGTGAGGATCGTGTCTTTGTGCCACTCTGTACTCTTCAGATTTCTTTTCGTTTTGTTCTAGTTAGGGATTTCCTATATTCTCGTTCCTATCCGTGGCTCAAGTTCTTCTTGATTCATTGCCACTTGTTAAATCCTTTGAGAAGGCCTTTTGATGTTGTACGGATGGAGGTTGTGGTGTTTTTTCCTTCTCAGCGTGATCATATTCTATTTCTTCATGCAACTTTAGGATGTTGGTTTGCTTTCTTGCCATCGTTCAGTGTCACCATGCGCTCTTGTTTTTCTTGTTG